>OZ023157.1:36031134-36156134 GCA_963678695.2 Diplodus puntazzo | reverse complement strand
TGAGCTGGCTGTTGAAATATGGAATACTTGAAATAGCCAGGGGCATTAGAGATGAGGAAGACATCGCTTTCATCAATCCATTTATAAATTACTTTCATTCAATCACAAATTATTTAGACTTTAGGCATTTTTTAATTTTTTGTGTTATTTTGTGTACAATTATTTGAAATCTTGCACATGCTTTTAGTTTTGTGTACGAGAGATGTTTTCTTACAATATTCAGACATGATGTACAATAAAGTGATATCTTGTCGATATGAGCCAAATGTTGTCATGCTGTTGTCACGCCCTGGCTCTTTGGGCCATGACAAAACGGGAGACACACTGAATTTAAGGAGGTTTAACAAAATATATTTATTTAACAGAAGTAACGAAATGTGCAATGAAAGAAAAATAATCACTAGATGAAATGTGAACATCAGTATTATCAGTGGTGTGGGATGTGCATGGGTGTAGAATGTAATGGATGTGTGTTGTAAAGTGCATAAACAGAGGATAAGGAAACTTAGGAAAACTGTGGCTGCCACATCACCCCGTGGGACGTCTGCTGGAGAGGAGAGAGAGAGAATGAATGAATGACTAGTGGATTTTATAATCTCAGGACATTGGGCCCAGTTGTCTCTGGTCAACCAGACTCCTCCCACAAACCCAAGTCACATCAGAAAGCTGCTGCCTCAACAGCAGGGGTCATCACACTGTGAAATGGAAATATTTAAGGGCAAATCATTTTTAAAAACAACCTAAGATACAGTAAGTCAAATGACAATAATATAGGATTAGGTCTCTAATTGAAAATCTGTCTAAATGTAGTTCTCATCAAGGACCAGAGCATCTTTCTGCATACCATTATGATAACAGAATAGTTTTTGGTGATGTGATTCACGTGATCATTAAAAGCTCGCCCTCCATTAAAAGATTAAAAAAAGCTCAGACAGACAGCTGGGAGAGGGAAGCCCCCACTGATGATGCCTGTCTGTTTCAATTCATTTAGATGTTAACCTTTTTGAATGTCAAAGGAAATTTGACTTAAAGTCCCACCCAGGGGTGTTACATACGGCTGTCCCTTGAAAACATAGTGGGATCGAACTCAAATGCACTGTCATTTACAACTAGAGATAGGCTTTCTGACCAACAAAACTATAAAAGTGAGAAATGACAGCAGCTACGTCTCATCATATAAGTATCAAAAAATCCTCTCAGCTAAATTCCAGTTTGAGTGAATGAGTAAACATTTTCATACATTGTAGCCTTAAATTTGATCATGTGTTAGGTGTCATATTTGTAACATTCAGAGTTGTACCTAAAAGGTATACTTTAGTAAAAGTAAAGATACCGTATTAAAATGTTACTTTAGAAAAAGTGAAAGTCATTCATACGAATGGAATTGAGTACAAGTCTTAAAATATCGCATGTCAAAAGTACTTAAGTATTACAAGTAATTTTCTTGCAATAAATGCACTCAAAGAATAATTACCACTGGCCTGACATAACACTGGAAATACGACATCTGAATAAGCCAGCAGTATCATGTCTACGAATAATAGGTGTTACTCTAGATCAGGGGTCGGCAACCCAAAATGTTCAAAGAGCCATATTGGACCAAAAAAACAAAAAACAAATCTGTCTGGAGCCGCAAAAAATTAAAAGCCTTATATAAGCCTTATATGAAGGCAACACAGGCTGTAAGTGTATATTAGCTATATAAGCCTACTATCAAAATGACTAAGTAGGCTACAAATACATAATGAGCATTCATGATTAAATGTTTATTTTCCCTGCAGCGCATCCTGGAGAGAATGACACACCACGTGACTACTTTGCTGTACGATATTTGGTGCTTTTAGTTTAACTTCCATTACAATATCAATGTATTATGTTTTGTTGCAATGATGAAATTATAGAAATACAGTAAAGAATTCGATCATTTCTTCTTGTGGCCCATCATAGTTCACATACCTGCACAACAGCACTGCCTGTTCGATATCGAACACACCACACGACTCATCACAGGCAATTGAGTATGCTGGAGCTGAATTAATGTCCTTGATTTGCCGATTGGTGATGTCGCCTGCCATTTTAATGGCCCTTTCTTTCACCGTCTTTGCGGAGAGAGGCATGTCTTTAATTTTCTGGATTATCTCGGTTTTGTTTTTGAAGTCTGAAAATAGGTGCTCTGATATTTTGATGAATGAATCCTTCATGTAATCACCATCTGTCAACGGTTTTCCACGCTTAATTATCTCTCGGGTTGCAACAAAACTTGCAGCAGTAGTGGAGTTTGGAGATGCAATCCACTTCTTAAATCTACCTTTGCGCTGCTCTAATTTCTCCAGAAGTACTCATTTACCTGAAAATGTCTTGCTAATGCTCTTACAGTGGGATAATTACTGATATCCTGCTGGGATATCTGTTTGGACATGTTACATATGACTCACCCCTTACTTGGCACAGCGGTGATGTAGTTAGTCAATCACCTACATCACACAATTTCTCCCTTTGCTATGTGCAGGTCAGAACGAGCTGGGCTGTGAGATAAATGGCAGGAGGCTGGAGGAGGGACAGGTATTTCAGCCTTCCTGCTCCCAGCTCTGCCACTGCCTGTGTGGAGGGGTGACCTGTGTAGCCCTGTGCAGTGATGATATGCAGAGGCACACTGATAAGTGCCCCAACCCTCAGCTGGTGCAACTACCAGGGCGTTGCTGCAAAGAATGGGTGTGTCATGGCATGGACAACAGCATTTCCTCAAATCCATCCGCAGGTAATGGACATCCCAACACATTAACCTGTGAATGTCAGAATAATAACTGCAACAAAAGATCAGGCTGTCAGGACCACTGACTGGAAATAGTGGACATGAGCCACCATGACCTCAGCCATAGCTTTCTGAAGAGCCACAATGAAGCTCAAAGTGGTTCTTACCAGCAGTTGGTATCCTGGCGGTGTTGACACCGCCTAACTCCTGACTAATCAAGTGAAGCTTGGGTGGAGCTGAAGCAAGCCTAATTAGTTAAATATGCCAACTTCAGCTGAAAGCTAACAAGCTAGCTATGGCTTATATGCTATCTGTGTTCACAGAAATGTTGACAAATTTGACGTCACAGTCTTGCGTGAGCTTGACCCCAGGTTTAGTTGCTCCAAACAGACAAAATAACTTACTGTTTACAAGCCTTATGATAGTGAGCAACAACTCACACCAAAACTTGATATTATTATAATAATTAATCAATGAATACAACCGTATAACCTTTTGGCGGCACCTTCCCTTCAGGAATTGCTCTTTCTTTTTTCCTGAAGTTACTGACGTTACACAGTACATAGCTCACCCTATGACAAGACACTGTACCATCAAAATTATGCTGATATTTTAAGTTTCAGCACCTCTTTAACTTCTCCTTGAGGTTGATGAAGGTGCCCGAACTTTAGAAAACCTTCTGCATCACCACAGTTCCGAAGAAAGGATGTCCCAGCGCCCTCAGCAATTATAGACCCTAAAGAACATTCAAGAGGATGGTTCCCCCTCTCTCTCATCCTGTTTCCTGTCGTATCTGTACCTGTACTATCAGTAAAAGCCAAAAAAAAGTGGATGGTTCTTCAGCACCTGAGGACAGTGCTCAATGCTTTCCAGGACCTGCTACAGTTTGCGTACCAGCAGCACATCGGTGTTGAAGATGCCATCATTATCCTGACCCACAAGGCCCTGGTAACCCTGGACAGACAGTAGCCCTATTTACACTGCTGTTTGAGTGCGGGATCCTGTGCCAATTCTCTGCCTCCTCCTCTGTGTGAAAGTCTCAGGCCGCCAGGGGTGAAATTTCGCTCTGTACCACACCATAGCTATATGTGGAGAAGTGTCTGTCCTCCTGTCTGTCCAACCGACTCTTCGTCACATTTCTGCCCAAAAAACAACGTCTGTCACTAGCAGAAAACGTTTACTCACCAAGTGTTTGTTTTGAAGATAAGTCACTGTGGTCAGCCCTCCAGACTGAGACTTAAGTGAACTTTCCCCCAGAAAACAGCCTCCTTCCCCGCGAGTGAGAGAGCCAGACAGCATCGAGTTTACAGATGTCGATTATTTAATTTTGTAATTAGAGCGAAAAACTGAACTTTGTCACTTTTCAGGATGTTTGGTGGGTTAGGATCTCAATAACAACACATAATAACAGCATCCATATGATTATAAACAGTCAGTGGGTACATGTTTAGATT
This sequence comes from Diplodus puntazzo, assembly GCA_963678695.2. Classification (NCBI taxonomy): domain Eukaryota; kingdom Metazoa; phylum Chordata; class Actinopteri; order Spariformes; family Sparidae; genus Diplodus; species Diplodus puntazzo. Next base: position 36,151,928 of record OZ023157.1, on the reverse strand, counting down.
AACAGAAGGACACCTTGAAAACACACAGGCAGCATCATCTTGCCGTGTACTGCCATGCCTCTTTAGGAGCCGCTGTATAATTCACACAGAAGGCCGGATGTGCCGGAGTTGCTTCGCTCTGATTGAACAACCAACGGCAGAGAATTGGCAAACCGCCGCTGCAGTGATAATGCGCCGTCTCTGTGTAAAGGGCTTGGGAAGCCCATCAAGGATCATCTTTAAGCCTTATTATAACCTAAACGATTTAGTTATATCAAAAGTCAGGCCCTGTACAGTTCTCATGAAGGGACAGATTAGCTACCAAGGGCATCTAATGTACAAAGTGTTTGAACACATGGACACACATTCAGCCACAAGAATGGGGAAGGTTGCTGTTGGGTTGTGATAAAGAAAAAAAAATTTCTATACCAAAGAGGGGTCAGGAAGGTCACATATGTGACATCTGCAATAACTATTCTTAGCAAACTGACCTCACCCAAGCAGCAGTTCACAACATGTCAGACTGCATATGTGCTGAGTATTCTGACTCAGGATCAAAGCTGTCCACTTTAAACAACTTTCAGCTTGATGCACCCAACCAATGTTCTCCTCTTCTGTATTTCTTTTCAGCAGAGCAGGTGCGTCAGAGCTACGGGGGTGGGCTATACGGCCCGTCCTTCAGCACCATCCCCAACTGTATCGACTGGACCTCAGACTGGAGCCCCTGCTCCCACAGCTGTGGCCCAGGTGTATCCACCCGCACCACAAACAGGAACTTCGCTTGTCGCCTGCAGACTAAGACCAGACTGTGGCAGGTCAGGCCATGCCAGACTCTGCTGCATGGGTTCCGAAGGCTACAGCCGGTCAGTACTCATTCAACACACATTAATCAGCTCCACTGACAGTTACACTGATCAAGCACGTGTTTATACATTTCAGGGTAAAGTTCCATCCAAGATTGTGTATACCATTTACAAATGTTTTTTTATAATGACACTCTGCATTATTTTGGCATCCACACTGTTTTATCTTGAACTACAGTACATTGAGAAAGTATTCAGACCCCTTCACTTTTTTCAAATGTTGTTATGTTGCAACCATATGCTATTCATCAGTCTACACTCAATATACCATAATGACAAAGTGGAAACAGAATATTATTTTTTGAAAATACATTAAAAAGGAAAAACAGACAATTTGCTATGACACTTTATTTAGCTCAGGTGCCTCCCTTTTCTCTTGATCATCTTTGGGATGTTTCTCCACCTTGACTGGAGTCCACCTGTCGTATATTGAATTGATTGGACATGATTTGGAAAGGCACATGCTAGGGTTGGGCAATTGAATATATTGTCTATCACCGATAGCCATTGCTAGTTGTTCTGTTGGAGATGATATTCTGGTCTATATTTTTGACAATTTATTTTGTTAAATCAATGGTGGCCTCTTTGAAATTTTCACTCAACAAATGATTAATCTGTGCCAAAAATAGGAATGGGCAAAATCTTTGGTTTTCTTACTGTGATTAGAAAGGAGTCAAGGAGGAGCAAAACTTGTCAGCAAACCGCCTGGGGAGTGGTAGGCCTGTCATGATAATCAATAAATCAATTAATCGTACGATAAACAATAATGAGCTCGATAATTTTGCTGGCCTCAATAATTTCCATTTGCATGCTTGTTTGTTTTCCTTGTGTCTCTCACGTGAACCCTCTTGTCAGTCGCCAGAGGTAGCGCTAGTTGAGATTTGACAGAATAAAAACAAAGATGGAATTGGTTTCAAAGCCAAACGCGACAGCTGCAGTGTGGGAGCACTTTGGATTCAAACCGAATGAACGTGGTGAACCACTTAACCTGGACGAGCCGGTATGTCACATTTGTTGTAAAACAGTAGCAACTAAAAGCGGCAATACAACAAACATGCATCTGCAACTAAAGCATAATCATCTGATGCAGTTTTCCCAGCTGGGAAAAAAAAAACTACAACTAAAGCTACAGAGGGGCCGCCTCCGTCTTCCCGACAGTCCACAATCACTGGGGCGTTTAGTCGACAAACCAAATACAAACAGGACAGTGCAAAATGATGTGCACTGACAGACAGTGTAGTTCACTACATCGCTAAAGAGATGCAGCCCTTTCATACCGTTGAAAAGCCGGCATTTCAACAAATGCTGCAAACATTTGACAGCCAGGACAAATTGCCTAACCCTAACCCTAAAACTACTTGTAGTTTAGCCTGTCAGTAGTTTGAACAAACTACATTTCTACCCCTGGAGAAATGTAGTTTTGTAAAACTACTGCTAAAAAAAGTAGCTTTAGTAACTACTTATACTCATTTAACTCAGCATTAAATAAATCAACATATGGTGTATATGAAACAAAATATAATAGCCTACAAAAAATTCACATGCCAGCAAAAATATGCCTCTCAAGTTTTATTTTTAAAGAACAAAAGCTGACATTTTTGGTCAACATCACAGAAACTTCAGAGGCACTAACACTAGAACTAGAGGCACTAGAACTAGATGCCAGGGCAGAATCGCTTGTTGACACACCACCTGAGCAGTCCCTCAAAGTTTTTATCAGACAGTGGGTTCCGTTTGGCACTAAAAACGTCTTTACCAACACTAAAAAGCCGCTCACATGCTGCACTGGCTGGAACACCAGTGCTGAACTTCACTAACACTTTGGACATTTTGGGTAGAGATTTGAAAGCATTTTGTGGGGACTCATCTGGTGACTTCACAAAGGCTTCCACCTCATCCACTTTGTCATCAAAGAAAAATCATATAAAATGTATATTATATAGATATTAATAAAAAAAATATTTTCATGTTATTGGCCAAAATTGTAGTTTGTAAACTGAGTAGTTAAACTACAAAACATGATCCAAAAAGTAGTTGAAATACTTAATGCAGCACAAAATATGAATGTAGTTTAACTACCAGCAAATAACAGGAAATTGTAGTCAAGCTATGTAGTTCAACTCCAAGTAGTTTAAGTCTCCCCAACACTGATTGTTTTTGGTTGTGTGTAATTCAAGTGAAATTTTAGCTAACAGAGACTGAGAGTCCTTTTTATTTATTGTTTATGGTTGTTTTGTTGATTTATTTTGGATATTTAAAATGTCTTCTTTACATTCCAATTCCAATGTTAAATATTCTTTAGAAGTAAAAGTTTATTGATCTTTGAAAGGGTGTACTTGCATTATTATGCCATTATCATTATATTAGTTGAAAAATGGTCTCAAAACGAAAATACTATTTTTATCATCACAATAATTTCTGGGACAATTTATCATCCATCAAAATGTGTTATTGTGACAGGCCTAGGGGGCGGGGCTCCATGTGCAGGTTACCGGAGCAAGTTGATGAGCAGTTCAAAAACTGTTAGAAAAATGTGATGTATAGCATTTTACATCCATATCTTTCTGGCACAAATCCACTTCATCCCTGTGTGCTGAGAAGCGCTTGTCTGGTGAGAGCTGGGGCGTAGCTTACTTTGTTGATTGATGGGCTGACGGTGGCCGGTTGGAAAGCATGACACTCACTTATTCCGCCGCCCGACTCCTTCGAATCAGATCCACAATCTCCCCTGGATATGACATCCCCCTCGCCATCAAAGAACTCGGACTCCTAAGTCGGCCCCACTATATCCACAGAAGCTGTCGGAAAAAGTTTGTTTACTACCGGCGGCATGATCGGTGCATTCCTTCCATCTGGACGCCTGTCGCACGTCTAAAACGTCATCAGAGCGCTGCCACCTCCGGCTGTAGTCCGTGCCGTAGTCTCGCTGGAAACACCGCGAGACTGTCACACATCAAGCAGGACAAAAAACGGGGAGCTGATTCCAGCATACTCCGCCCTCTTCAGCGTCACACCACCTCAACAAAAGTCAAAGTTGAACTTTTAAACACTCAATCCCTGAACAATAAATCCTCCTTCATTCAGGACCACATTGCTGACAAACAGATTGACTTCATGTGCCTAACAGAGACATGGCAACAACCTGAGGTCTATTCTGCCTTGAATGAAGCCTGTCCTCCAGGCTATAGCTACCTGGAAAAAGCCTGCTGCACTGGCCGTGGTGGTGGTTTAGCTGTGATATACCGAAGCAATTTTGACTTGTCTCCCCTACCCCTGCCTGCATATTCTTCATTTGAATGCCTTGCGTTTAAATGCAAACCCCCTGCTCATTTACAATACTCTTGGTCTACAGGCCCCCCAAACCTAACTCAGCCTTCATGCCAGAGATACATGACCTTCTCACCACACTCTGCACAACCTCAGCTAATATTATAATACTTGGTGACTTTAACATCCATGTTGACACTCCCTCCTGCCACCTTGCTGCTGAGTTTTTGCATCTCCTTGACTGCATCAACCTGACACAATATGTTGTTGTCCCAACACACACCAGGGGACACACTCTTGACCTAGTCATCACCAACTCCACTCTCATCAGCAACCTTTTGGTGTTTGATCTGGGCGTGTCTGACCACAAGGCCATTTCAATGGAGCTTCCAATCCTGTACCCCCTTGACAAACCCAAACGTCAGATCAGCTTCAGGAATTTAAAAAATATCAACCCGAACTCCCTAACCTTTGACCTACAGCATCTCTCTTCTGTTAATTTTCAAACAGTCACTGACTCTGTGAATTTCTATAATGCATCACTGAGCAACCTTCTGGACCTCCACGCCCCTGTCAAAACCAGAACAGTTACCTTCACCCATTCAGCCCCCTGGTACACCAGCGAGCTGCGGGAAATGAAGAAAGCAGGACGTGTCCTCGAACGGCGTTTCAAGGTTTCAGGTCTTACAGTGCACAAATTTGCGGAACATCAGAAGACCTACTCAAAATCCCTCAGTGATGCATGGTCTCGTTTCTTCTCCAATCTCATCAACAATAGCCCTGGAAACTCCAAAAGACTTTTTTCCACTGTCAATAACCTTCTCAAACCTCAAACCCCCCTGAAATTGGACATCACACAGGAGCAGTGCAACAAATTCATCTCTTTCTTCAGGACAAATGTAGATAACATCTGTGCCATCCTCTCCACCCCCTCTGCCCCCCCAATCCCAACTGTCAGCCCTCAGCCTTGGATGGCCCAGCCTCTCTGCTGCTTCATGGACATCACACAGCGTGAGGTTGAGGAAATCAAGAGGAAGATGAAACCCTCTACCTGTGCCCTGGACCCATTTCCTTCAGCTTTGATAAAAACTCACTCCTCTGTCATAAGTACTATGATTACTAAAATCATAAACTGCTCCCTTCAGACTGGCCACATCCCATCTGCCCTGAAAAGTGCAGTCATCAAGCCACTCCTTAAAAAACCCAGCCTTGACCGGGAAGTGCTTGCCAACTACAGACCAATCTCAAATCTTCCGTTGCTCTCAAAAGTGCTGGAAAAGGTAGTTGCTGCCCAACTTCATGACCACCTTAAGTCTAACAACATGTTTGAAAAGTTTCAGTCCAGTTTCCACCCTGGCCACAGCACGGAAACATTTCTGGCCAGGGTCACCAATGATCTACTGATGTCAGCTGATGCTGGCTCGACATCTCTGCTCATTCTTCTTGATCTCACTGCAGCTTTTGATACGGTTGACCACCACATTCTCCTTCATCGCCTACACTCCATCATCGAACTCTCTGACTCAACTCTCAACTGGTTTACCTCCTACCTCACAAGCAGAACTGAATACGTCTCCCTGGGAGAAGCCAAGTCTGACACACTACCCGTCTCCTGTGGTGTCCCCCAAGGGTCAGTCCTCAGCCCCACCCTTTTCACTGTGTACATGCTTCACCTTGGCCGTGTCATCAGCCGGCATGGAATATCTTTCCATTGCTATGCTGATGACACCCAACTCATCAACCAAGCATCCTCTGAATCCCTGCCATCCTCCACACTCACCACCTGCCTGGGGGAGATAAAGGCGTGGATGAAGGAAAATTTTCTGCAACTAAACAGTTCAAAAACAGAAGCCATTCTCGTTGGCACCCCACATCAGACCCGGTCATCCACCATTACCAGTATCACCTTCGCCGGCCACGACATCCACCTTTCTCCATCAGTCACCAACCTTGGTGTAATAATAGACCCTCATCTGGCCTTTGAACTTCATATCAAACAGCTTTGCAAAAACTCTTTTTACCACCTAAAGAACATTGCAAAACTCCACCCTTCACTCTCTCTCCCAGATGCAGAAAAACTTGTCCACGCCTTTGTCTCCACCGAGCTGGACTACTGTAATGCTCTTCTTGTTGGGATCTCCATCAAAAACGTTCAGAAGCTCCAATACATTCAAAACTGCGCTGCCCGGATCCTCACAAATGCGCGAAAATTTGACCACATCACACCAGTTCTCAAATCCCTCCATTGGCTCCCTGTCTCACTCAGGATTGAATACAAGGTCTCCCTACTGACCCACCAGTGCCTCTATGGTAATGCTCCAATTTACCTGAAGGAGCTAATCACCCCTCAACCCTCTTCACGACACCTTTGCTCCGGTCAGGCAAACGTCCTGCAGATCCCAAGGACCAAGTTCCGAACCATGGGAGACAGAGCCTTCTGCCACGCCGCTCCCTGTCTTTGGAACGCTCTCCCTGACCACCTGAGAGCACCGCTGACCCTGGACACTTTTAAAAAAGGCCTAAAAACCTACCTTTTTAAGAAAGCCTTTTATTAGTCTAGTTGGAGACGTTCTCTCTCCAATTCTTGTTTTATTGATGTAGCACTTTGAGATTGTTTGCTCAATATAAAGTGCATTACAAATAAAATTCATTATTATTATTATTGCTGTTAAGGTGCTTCAACTAAGTACTGACTAAAGGGTCTGAATACTTATGCCAATGTGATATTTTAGTTTTTGCGTTTTAATAGACTTGCAATAATTTCTAAAATTCTGTTTCCACTCATTGTGGTGTATTAAGTATACAAGATTGATGAGGGGAACACAATAATTTAAATGATTTTAGCATATGGCTGCAACATAACAAATGTGAAAAAAATGAAGTGGTCTGAATACTTTCTGAATGCACTGTGAACCTCAAAAATATGTAAATAAAGACATCCCAAAAGAAAAACCTCATATGAAAATGCTGTAATAATGTACAGAATATAAAAGAACCTATAATCAGTGAACTATTTCAATAGCTTATGTCACTATTGAAGATGATCACACGTCAAGAGACTGCTCCTGTAAGGTGAAACAGACTATAGGAAGGGTCACAAAACTCTGTCTCAAATCTCTTCATAGTGCTATAAGAATACTGCTTTACCAGATAGCTGACATCACTGCAGAGAGCTGACTTAACACTATCTCTCAGCAATCCTCGCTGTACCACTGTGAGAAGGATCCAAACTTTAAAGATTTTCGTTTAACCCCTCTGAGTGCACAGGAAAAATAAACTGCCCCTCACCAGTTGTATGTTTTCTCTTCAGGTTTGTGACATACTCGACAGATTCAGAAGTTTAAATCAATAGACTTTCTAAAGGTTCTTTTCAGAGTAATTTTTGCCACGTGCTTGTCATGGTAAAAATAGGCGAGACATCTCCAAACAAAGACAAATGAAAAGTCAGATATTACACAAACACACAGCTCATGCAGGCACGTGTCCAGCAACTTCTGGAAGAGAGGAAGGAAGTGAGACAAATGAGACTCAACATAAACTTCAAAATATTCCCTCATCCCTGAACATTTCTACCTGGGTCACATCAGTGCTGATTTTCATCAGCAATACTAAAGCAATCCTAAACAGCCAGATTACTTTACTGTACATCCGCAGTAAGCTGTGTGTGTGTGTGTGTGTGTGTGTCAGGTCCCTCCTCTGTAATGTTACATTCATGAAGTAAAGTACATTTCCCCTTCAGCTCCAGTCAGCAGTCAACATTACAGATCATAAACACCTGACAATGGAGGTCAACTGCAGTCAGGTTGATAAACAGGAGTGAAGATAGAACCACTTTTTAATTCGGTTAGGGTTAATCTCTGAGCTCTCCTCCTAGTGAACACTTCCAACTCACAGCAGAATCTGATGAGACTATAGGTGTTTATTCCTGCAGAAGGTTTGTCTCTGCACCTGACTCTCTCCGCCGGTGATTTTTGTGACTTATTTGTGCCCAAATTCACAAACCACACAATCCTTTCTTACTCATGATGAGGAGCTAAAGCTGCTGTGACTTTGGTGACAAACACAACATCATAGGATACAGGTTGGAGTAGATTAGCCCTCTAATTATTCCTTTAAGCATTAGTTTGGATCCTACTCAGTAAAATGTCAGTAATGAAAAGTGATATTGTGGATTACTACACCTTCTCCAATACATTATTTATGATGTTGAAAATATCGTGCCATATACCAAGAAAGGACCTACTTTTGATGTTAGAACATTTACCAACCTAAGACCAATTAGACATCACTGGACATTGTGTTTTTCAGGGTTTGGGTGTGTGCGAGAGCACCTACAGATCACCTCTGTCCATTCAGCTTGAACACAATGGCTGCTGGAGCACCAGAGCCTACAGTCTCAGGTTCTGTGCCTTGACCTGTCCAGAGAGACATTGCTGCAGCCCCTCTCAAAGCAGGACAGTGCAGGTCGTCTTCCGCTGCCCCCAAGGTAGGCTCACCCAGCAGCAGGTGATGATGATCGAGTCCTGATCCTGCAGCATCTCCTCCTGCTGCCAGTCCCCAGCCACAGCTACCCGAGATGTCCTGTCCTGGCCATGAGGTGGATGCACATCCAACAGCATGAAAGATGGGCAGGTCCTCTCTGTGGGGAAAAAAGAGGATGAAAGAGATCAAATGTACATACATGAGAACTTAACAGTACAGTAAGTTGAGTTTGTGTTGCAAAATAATGGGAAGGCCAATTTAAGCAGTAATCTTGGTAAACACATTTAAGCAGTAATCTTGAGTGAGGTTAGCACCCCCTGCAGCTAACCTCACTCAAATTTCAGCCAAATTATTGTATCTCTGTGCTCCAGCACATACAACCATGTCTTGAATCCTGTCAAATCTTTGGAAAACAAAGATTAGAAAAAATGTTTTAAAAATTTGTTGTTGCAACATGCCAGTGTGCATGTACCAGTCATAGTATGAGAAGAACAAGGTGACAGTGACTATGAAACCCATAGGTCCCTTTATCAACATTTTCCAGCTGACAGTTGACAACACCCAACTCTGCAGTTCCCCTTGGCTCTATCGTCTTGGTTGGGTTTTCCCTATTGCTCTCCTGACCTTGTTCTCTGATAGGACCACCATACAGTACCTGTCCAGCACCAAACACAGTTAGTAATTAGGCACACCACCCTGTTTTGCCTGACACACCTTTCCAAAACGTTTTGGGAGTGGCCGCATCTGAAGCACTGTGTGTCGGTGTGATTGGTGCCTCACGGTGCCTCATTCAAGAGCTCAATGCAAATTTGCCATTTTTTTATTAAAGGTTGAGCAAACTTTACAGATAACTTTTCAAATCAGTGTGCGATTTGAAAAGACTGATGGTAATGGAGTTCAAACTGGAATCATACACAAGATATGCATTTTTTTAAAATAAATGATGCAAATTCACATATGTTGGTACCGTTTTTTTCTAATCGGGAAATGTTAGCATTAGAATGACGTAGAACTCGACAAAAAAACTTGATTTGATTTACATAAAAGGTGCATTCACAACGTGTGTATATATATATGTGTGTATATATATATATATATATATATATATATATGTGTGTGTGTGTATATATGTGTGTGTGTGTATATATATGTGTATATGTAATTAATATTTTCATAGAATGAGATTTGATTATGTGCACTTCATTGAAATGTTGGTACACAATCGCCTTTTTGCAAATGTTATGATATAATCAGTGTTTGACAAGAGGGAGGGTGTGTGTGAGTGTTTCAACATGCAGGTTCAAATCAGGGGCGTCACCAGACACTTTTTACCGGTAAACATGCTGTGCCCCCCCATAAAATTCAGTACTTGACAGCTCCCGTGACAGGTGACAGCCCTGGAGCCCCCCGCAGTAGATACTGAATGAAATGAGCGACATGAAGTGCGCAAAATTTAAATACAAACACTGCTGCTGAAATCATTTGCCAATTAGCTCAGTTAGATAGAGGATGATTGTGATGTGTGTGCGTGCGTGCGTGTGTGTGTGTGTGTGTGAGTGGGGGGGGGGGGGGGGGGTGCCCCCGTAAAGCTGCAGGCCTAGCAACGCTCCTGGTTCAAATGCCAACCAAGTTCATATTTTAAGTCCATGTGACACTTCAGAAACTTGGATGTATATTTCCGTTCTGAAAAGTAATTACTACCGCAGGTCAGTGCAGGCAAGAATGATGTCAAACATTTACCAGGAATAAATCCAAGCATGTGTGAACGGCTCGTCATGTGTGTCACATCGACCTTAGGACTAGGAAGTGGGCGGACGTTGGTTTCATATTTACTTCAGCATTGTTTTGGACGCATGAGTATTTTCCGGATAAGATGCTTTATATAACCCAGCTGCTGCTAAAAAGTTCATTTTGAACGAAAAAGAGATTTAAAACCCGTGGAAACCCAAGAGATGTCTGGAAATATCACGCACCGAGCCTGCGAGAGCATCAACTTGAATTTTACGCACACATTTCTGCCGCCTGTGTTCGTTACTGTATTCGTCGTCGGGACGCTGTCCAACATCTGGGGTCTGAGAAGTGTGTGCACCAGCTGGAACAACATCGGGAACATCAACATCTTTATGCTGAACCTCGGGGTGGCCGACCTACTGTACCTTTCCACCCTGCCATTCCTCGTGGACTATTACGCGCGGAACAGCCGCTGGCAGTTCGGCCAGCCTTTCTGCAAGGTGACCCGCTTCTGCTTCAACCTTAACCTTTACGGCAGCATCGGCTTCCTCACCTGCATCAGCATCTACAGGTACCTGGGCATCGTGCACCCCATGAGAGTGATGGGGAAGATCAGCAGCCGCCACTCACTGGCTGTGAGCGCCCTGGTGTGGCTTCTCGTCATCATTCAGATCCTACCTGATATGTTCTTCGACAAAAATGATCTAAAATCACAAGACTCGTGTTTCGACACCTCCTCAAACGACCTCATCAGAGCCTACTTGCCTTACAGCATCGGCTGGACCGTCACAGGGTTTGTCATACCCCTGGTTATCATTTTGGTCTGTTATGGTCACATCGTTGTGGTTCTTGCCAAAAAAGCCAACGTCAACCCTCTGCTGAAGCAGCGCTGTTTGAAGCTGGTCGTGATTCTGGTGATCCTGTTCTCCATCTGTTTCATCCCCTACCACGTGTTTCGGATTGTCAACCTCAGCACCAGGATTTTGAAACTAAACGGGGTTTGTCACGCCAGCTTCAACGACATCTACATTGCACATCAGGTGGGCAGATTCCTGGCATGTCTAAACAGCGCATTAAACCCGCTCATTTATATAGTTGGAAATGATGATTTTCTCATGAAGCTCCATCACTTCACTAAGCGAGCCCGGCTGTCTCTGGCCGGCCTGGCAGGAGCAGTCATTTACCGCAAACCGATGCAAGGAGATGGGGATTCGCCGTCAGACACTCGAGTCGACCTGATGAACGGGTAACACGCACAGTCGGTTCAACAGAGGTCAACTCCGAACCGCATGAACGTTTACATTTCCTGAATAAAACGCAGTAACGGCCGGATGACCTGTCGGATACAAAGCTTGTTGCCAGAAGGTGAACAAGGTGTCAGTGCAGAGTTTTCTCTCAATCTGCTGGACATCGTTAGGCAGAAAAACCCGTACAATCTGCAGCTGAAGCTCATCCTGTCTGTCTGCACTGACTGGTTGTATCAAGTCTTCAGTTGTGTCATGCTGCTGTTCATATTATTGCACTCTCTTCAAAACTGATGTTCCGGGATAACCTCATTTTCAACAATGTGCTTAAGCCTTGTCAAGGACAATGTGATCACTATAGCTTTGCACTGTTACAAGTGAAGCGCCATTTTGTATTTTCTGTAGTTTATGTAACTGAGATGTGATCTAAAGGGTTTTGAATAGAAGCACGATTGTCATTTAGCTCTTAGAGAGGCCTCTCCACTGCCTGTATGTTGCAGGTTTAAGAGAATGGTTTTGAGTTAATCCAGTGTTTGACATTTTTAATCTTCTCAGTTAACAGTTGATGGCATGTCATTTGACTTGATCTATTGAGTATATAAGGCCAGATTTTAGAGTCACCTAGACAACTTGTGGAGGTGTTGAATATGACAGCTCAGTACAGAGCTGTCATGCAACCAGCAACTACAATCTGTGATTGTCTTTGTGGCAGCAGCTATGTGCTCATACCATCAATTACCACAGGTGAAAATGTGCAGAATGCAACAAAAATCATTTATTCAAAGTCACATTCACTCAAGTTTTAGATTTACTGAAGTCTGAGGACTCAACAAAAGACTTCAGTTTGAATCGTTTTCAAATGCATCACATCCACAGGCACCTTAACACAGGCAGAAAACTCTTGAGAACCACTGCAACCTTTATTTATTTATATAAATAAATAAATGTATATATATATATATATATATATATATATATGTATGTATATATATATGTATGTGTGTGTCTGTAGTTGTGTCCAATGAAAGTTCATACAATCTTGTATTGCACAATGACAATTAACTTAATCTTTAATATCCACAAGCACACAATGCCAAACATAGTTTTTAATTCTTAATTCTAATTCTAATTCTAAAGCCATAAAAAAACATAGTTACATCCCTTTCGTTGACCTTCATCAACTTGCTTTTTATTCTTTGATATCATTTTCAAGAAACGACTGATGCTTAATATTAATTTTTGTAATGTGTGTAATAATTTTCTCTATGTTGCTTTAAACATGTATACTGTGTGTATGTCATAGTGATGATGATGATGTTCAGGTATTTCCTTCTGCATCATCCCTTAAAGGTGTGCCGAATCTGATCAAGTGATGTTGCTCAGTGGCTAAAATGCATTGTGGGTAATGTAGGTGCCAGGTTTTTAAAACAGTCCACCGGTCTATCATTGAAGTTTTATAACACTGTTGAACAAATGATCAGAATCAATACAACAGAACAGAGATATCACCTTTTTCATTACTACATTACCCAAAATGCAACGTAGCCACAGATTGACATCACTATGTACAATTTGTGTAGTTACCATTTAAATCACCAGAGAGGCTTAAGGATTATTGAAAAATATGGCTGTAAACAGAGATCTAGTTTTCAAGTTTTAACACCAACATAAATGACAAACAGACTCCACCACATTATCTACATGAAGCACACTGCCTTATTTTAAACATTTTACTGAAAGACAAGTATCTGTAAAATAGTTTTAGCTGTAAAATCCTGAAATATATTAGAGGTAGTTAAATGCATGTAAAAGCTTTCCTCCATGCCACCCATATATGTTATCTTTCTCTTGTTCATCCATGTTGTACCCTCATGTAGGGACTGAGTGCTATTTGTTTTGTACATAATGTGAGAGTCCTTCAAGTCCACTTTATATTTCTTTGAGACCATTATAAGATGGTTTCATCCCAATTGTTCAGGATAATGTTTATAACTGATATTCCTTTCTCAAACATTGGTTCAATAAACAAAGGTTTATCCTTAATGCATACGTTTCTGTTGCGCTGTAACATTTGGCTGTGGATTTCATAAAGGATTCCGGTTGATGATGTTGATCGATGACAAAGAAATTTTCCAAGTAAACCTCATAAGTCTCGACATGACTGTCTCTTTAATATGGTTAATTAAACAGCAGACTTCCGGAGAAGAAGACAACAACTCGGTTGAGAACCACTGCAAATTCAAAATACATTTAGGAATTAGAGATGCTTGTAAAGCAAAAGTTGAATGCTTGAAGGCTGAACAATTTCAGAACGCTGTGATCGTTATAAATGTAGGCATTTTTTAATCTTGTCAAGTTTACCGCCCCTTAAAAAAAATCAAAAACACTTTGTTCATATTTTTTTTTATTCACTCTTCTGTCAGGGGAGGAGTGATTAAAAAGTGTAGAATTTGTATTTTTACATTTTTTAAAGGGGTGTTTAACCTGACAAGATAAAAGACGCCTGCCTATATAATGATCCTTGAAAATAAACTGAGGTAAGAATTTTATCTACATTATTTTTCCCTAACCCTTGGAATGCGTTAGGTGAGCCGGCCATTTAATGGGTAGATTACAACAGATTTGATGTGTTTTAGTTACTTACCACCGCAGGTGAACAGATGATTTCTGTGACTTAGCAAACATAGAGACAAAAACATTACAAATAAATGTTAGCAGCTGAAAAAGGTCAACTTTCTGATTGTGAGATTGCTTCGGTTGTGTTTGCTCATGTGTGGAAAGCAAATACCCTATGTAAGCCCTTGTCTGATATAGTACAGAGTGGTCATAAACTAATGATAAGATGCTGTTAAAGATGGAGAAAAAGAGGGCAATGTTGAACTCTGTTGCTCAGCTATGCAGGAAATATTTATTTGCCCTGCGCTCACTACACAGACTGCTGAGAGAATGTCAGGAGGCTGAAGACACTGTCTGTCTGTCTGTCTGTCTTCATGAACTACCTTTGAATCTCTCTGAAATGCTGTGGTTAGTCCATGTTTAAAAGTGGTGTTCTACTAAAAGCCCAACTGTTTTGTTTTCTTCCTCTGTACTGCACATTGAAGTTCCAGTAGGAACACTACGTATTTTAAACATTACGCTGTAAATCATTATCTGCATTACAAAGTTCTCCCCAAAGATTTGGACAAGTTTTGAGTTCAGCCACAAGTCATATGCCAAGTTTCAGAAAATGGGTAGGCCACAAACATTCAGACATAGTTCAGTAGTTCAACCACCTCATATCTCTGAAACTGTCTTTTGTTACAGCCATAAAAAAAAACAGTCATAACGTCAAAAAAAAAAAAAAAAAGAAAAAAGACCCTGATCATGACAACTCCCGATATTGAGACTCATTGCGGGTGAAAATTAAGTTGATACCTGGGGACCTTTTTGATTTACTGGAAAAAATCTGATGTCCAGCATGTTCTGAAATATTTGGAACTGCGACTTTAATGAAGTAAAGCATCCTGTCCTCCAGGCTGAGGACATGGAGTCGGGCAGGAGGAAAACAACTTATTAGGTCCTTGACCTGCTGTGCATCAGCTGCTGATATGAGTTCCAGGCTTGTTAGGAATAATGACTCTGGATCTGGCTTGAATCTGGCTGGCAAATCCAGACAAGGACTGTGATATAAATAGGAACATATAACACAATAAGGATACACCCTCAGGGGAGTCCAACATTCCCATGTACACAAAAGCCATTAGTGGCTTCTGGTTAGCAAGATAATAATTCAGGAACTACTCCTTGATTCTGTACTAGATATGCACAACCCTTTTCCCACCAAAGCAAACTATTGTGCATATTTAATGAAAAAATACAGGAACAGGAAAAATATCAGTGTCATTCTTCCTTCAGGGTTGCAAAATAATGTTCTTGTGGTTTTACACTGAAGAGTGACTCACATATTCAGCTCAAACAGTTCTCACTGTCATTTTAAATCAGAAACTCTGAATATTCCAGTCTTGTTCAATAGTCTGACATCAGAGAGCTCATTCCATCCGTGTCCTCTGTGCCTTTGTGGTGTCAGTGCTGGAGAGTAACACAACTTGTGTTCTCTCTACGGATAAATATTAACATCTCAGTTGAGTCCCTGTCCCACTCATTTTCTGATCCTATAAACACAGTCTGGAAAAACACAAAGCAGCTTGATGAATGTGCACAAGCACTTCTGTCCCATCAAAGGCACATTCAGTTAACTGGAAGCTGCAGCAGTGCAACCCAATATCCAGAAAAAAATGATGGCATTGTATGCTTCTGCAACCACGGATATGTTGGGGTTGCTAGCTTGACCTGACTGTCCCCCCAGACACAGACTTCTCCTTCTCAATCCCTCCTTTACAACTGCAATTATTGCTACAGATGCTAGAGGAGCCGCCAAACAAGAAACATGAATATGGGTCATAATAAGAGGTTTTTGCTGTTGACCTCTAATCCACATGGTCATTGTCTTAGTGGTGTCAACAATAATCGATTCGGCGCAGGGCATGCACGATTCAGCATCGATGCGGCAACGTGCCATAATCGATTATGTCACTGTTTATTTTCTGGCCTTGAGTGGACAATAAAATTGTGAAGCTTCAATTACCTCCGGGGGCATTTCCGGAGCAACGTTGCAATGACATGCACAGCCTGTATCTACATGCTAAGCGGCAGCACTAGCTAGCATAGCAACAACAGTAGCCCCTTTCACACTAGCCCCTTTCACACAGCCGTTTGCATCCTGCGCCAATTCTCCGCACCCTCCTCTGTGTGAAAGTTTCAGATGCGGAGAGGGGGGAAATTTCGCTGCGGCTCTGATCCGCCTCTGGAGGTAGTATCAGGGCCGCATTATTGGTGAGCCGTCCCAGTGTGAACGGATAATCCGGAGGCGCGGAGCGAGGGCGTGTCGGTCTGACAGTCTGATAACTGCACAGGTCCTTCACTCAACTAAATACAGAGAAATGTCCCACAAAGCAACGTTACAGGACCGAACAAAAGTAGCGTTGGCAACTTATATGAGGGAAAAAAATACCGCAGCTGTACGTGGAGAAGCGTCTGTCCTCCTGTCTGTCCTCCTGTCTGTCCTCCCGACTCTTCCTTACATTTGTGCCCGAAAAACAGCGTCTGTCACCAGCAAAAAACTTTTAACTTACCGAGTGTTTGTGACGAAAATAAATCACTGCGACCGTCAGCTCTCCCGACCGAGACTTCAGGGAACTTTCCCCCAGAAAACAGCCTCTGTCCCCGCGAGTGACAGAGTCAGACAGCGTCCAGTTTACTGATGGTGATTATGTGTAATTATGTAATTTAGCGCGAAAAACTGAACTCTGTCACTTTCCAGGATGTTTGGTGGGTCAGGATCTAGATCACTACACATTATAACAGCATCCATATGATTATAAACTGTCAGCGGGTTTAGATTAACACGGGGAACACCTGGGGAGACACCGACGTCATCATCATGACGTGTACCGTCATGCCTCTTTAGGAGCCGCAGCGCCGGCTTTCTGTGTGAATTACACATGTGAAGGCGGAGAGGCTTCGCTCTGTGTGAATCACCATTGGCGGAGAATTGGCGAACCACCGCTCCAGAGATAATGCGGAGAGGCTGTGTAAAAAGGGCTACTGCAATGTGCATGCGGGGATCCTGCTCCAATTCTCCGCATCCTCCTCTGTATGAAAGTTTCAGATGCGGAGAGGGGGGAAATTTCGCCCCGGCACTACTGATCCGCCTCTGGAGGTAACAGGGCTGCATTATTGGTGAGCCGTCCCAGTGTGAACGGATAATCCGGAGGCGCGGAGGGAGGGTGTGTCAGTCTGATAACTACACAGGTCCTTCACTCAACTAAATACAGAGAAATGTCCCACAAAGCAACGTTACAGGACCCAACAAAAGTAACGTAGTAACTGTAACTGTCTTTGGCAACTTATATGAGGAAAACAAATACCGCAGTTGTACGTGGAGAAGCGTCCGTCCTCCGTCATCTTACACCGTGAGTACGGTGGCTTTTCCCCGTACTCACGGTGGAAGCGGCGCCCCTGGTACTCCGCTTTACACCGTGAGTACGGGGGAAAGTACTCACGGTGGAAGCGGCGCCCCTGGTACTCCGCTTTACACCGTGAGTACGGGGGAAAGCCACCGTACTCACGGTGGAAGCGGCGCCCCTGGTACTCCGTTTTTACACCGTGAGCACGGCCGTTTTCCCCGCGATCACGGCGGGGAGGGCGGCCAGAGGAGCCGCCTCACGCCGTGATCGCGGGGAAACGGCCGTACTCACGGTCCGGAGCGGCTCTGCACCGTGAGGGGCGCCCCTGGTAGTCTTGACGGCCCGCCGATCACCCTAACACTCTACGTTCTGGAGGTCGCCTGCAAAACCCCCCCGGAGCCCGTTACACCGTGAGTACGGTGATCGTTTCCGTATTCACGGTGTAACTGGCTCTGGGGGGGTTTTCCAGGCGACCTCCGTATTTTCGTGCCCCTGGTACTCTAACATTATGGAGGTCGCCTGCAAAACCCTCCCCGGAGCCCGTTACACCGTGAGTACGGTGATCGTTTCCGTATTCACGGTGTAACGGGCTCCGGGGGGGGGGGGGGGGGGTTCCGCGGGCGAACTCGTATCTTCGCCCCCCTGGTACTCCAGGCGGCCCGCTCTTCACCCCGCGGGGCTCATAGCGCCGTGAGGCCGGCCGTTTCACTGCGAGAGATTACTTTCACTTTCCCCAAACGGACCTACTGACGCTCCGGAGCGGCTCTGGACCGTCAGTTCGGCCGTTCTCCCGTGACCACGGGGTAGAGGACGACCAGACGACTCAAGCTGGGCCGCCTAACACCGTGATCGCCGGACCCGGCCGTACTCGCGGTCCGTAGCGGCTCTGAACCGTGAGAACGGCCGTTTTCCCCGCGATCGTGGTGATTTTCACAGCTCAGCCCGCTGCCTGGAGCTCAGGGCGGCCTGGATAGACAGCCTGCTCCCCCTGGAGCTCTAACACTTCCACAGACACAGCTAAGCCGGCTCCCTGGAGCTCAGGGCGGGCTGTAAAGACAGCCTGCTCCCCCTGGAGCTCCATCACTTACACAAACACAGCTCAGTCCGCTCCCTGGAGCTCAGGGCGGGCTGTAAAGACAGCCTTCTCCCCCTGGAGCTCCATCGCCTCCACAGACACAGCTAAGCCGGCTCCCTGGAGCTCAGGGCGGGCTGTAAAGACAGCCTGCTCCCTCTGGAGCTCCATCACTTCCACAGACATAGCTCAGTCCGCTCCCTGGAGCTCAGGGCGGGCTGTAAAGACAGCCTTCTCCCCCTGGAGCTCCATCACCTCCACAGACGATGTTTGGTGGGTCAGGATCTCAATCACTACACATTATAACAGCATCCATATGATTATAAACTGTCCGCAGGTTTGAATTAACAGAGGGGAACGCCTGGGGAAACAGGAGAGTGATAATACACACATAGCAGCCAATAAAATCTGTTTTTCAATATCTGACTGCTTGCATTGCCTCATGACTTGAATCGAAATTGAATCGAATCGTTACCTGCTGAATCGTATTTGAATCGAATTGTGAGGGCAGTGCCAATGCACACCCCTACTGTCCATACACCCTATTTATTTACAAGTTACATGTGAAGTGAGCAAAACTGTCCTTCATCAGATATAAAAGACAATAAATACAACCATGAAAAAAGACAGTTGGTTCTGCAATGATCAACTCTGAGTTTGATTTTTAAAAAAAAGAAAAATGAAATAAATACAACCGTGAAAAAAGACAGTTGGTCTTGCAATAATCAAAAACGTTCTACCTAGATGTCAAAATTCCCTTTTATTTAGAGGCTTAGTTTCAAATCTTAAGTATATCCCCCTATCATTAAATATACCAAGTCTAAATCGACAATAATGAAATTTAAGTCAGCAAAAACATAATCGATAAATTAATTCGAGTTTCCTGAGCTAATCGGCTTCAACGGGACTGTGTGGGGCATGGTTTTATAAAATTGAATTAACAGTGCTGTCGTCTAGACAACATCAGCAGACAACTCAGTAACTGCCATCAGATTTTTAATTGTGGACAAAAGTCTGGCATAAAACAATCACGTGCCAGCATTAGGCTTTCATCAACATGATAAAACAGAGCGCACATTAAACAGTAAGGAGCCAACAATCGGAGATGATGGAATCCATCTGTGAGTACTTGCCCCAAAGACAGACAGCGGCTGTAGCTCAGGAGGTAACAGAAATTGCCAACTGCATACTGCAGATAGTAAATGTAAACATTCAGTTACAGCAATGAAATGCTGACATAAAATTTGCAATCAAGGCCAAATTATAAACAGTTTTTTCTTTTGTAAACAAAACAAGATCTTCATATGAAAGACATGTTTCAATAATAAAGTTGAAACCATTCAACTCTGCCATTTAAAATACATGTTTCATAAAGTGTAAGCTATCCACTGTATACAGTGGATATAGGAAACATTCTGCGTACAGCAGATAGTAAATGTAAACATTCAGACATAACACAACATGCTGACATAAAATGTGCAATCAGTCCAAAGTATATACAGTCACAGTTTCTTTTTTTAAACAAAACAAAAAAAAAGTCATAGACATAGACAAATTTGAATCCAGTGCCACAACATAACAGAGCAGTCTGCCCATCTCTGTGTGAGCCAGATGCCATTACAGCATTTCATCATCAGCATCATTCTCACTATCTGACTCAGGACCACACTGCACTTTGAGATTGAAGTACAGGAACACCAATGCCTTGATGTTGGGCTCAGACAGTGAGCATCTCCTGGATGATAGCACCAGTTTGTAAATTTTATTCGACCTTTCTACATCAGCTGAGTTTGTGACACAGTCCTTGTACCTCTCTGCTAACCTGGACAGCTGGGGAGAGACTGAGACTGAGGCCTTGACTGCAGCTGGGCCAAACTTTGTGAAGTAGAGGTGGATTTCTTTCTTTGGTATTTCTTCAAAACCAGGGATGCTGCTCAGATCCTCGTCCTCGCTGAACAAGATGACACATCTGGGATTGACAACCCCGCATTCTCTTAAGAACTGCATGGCCGGCTGGAAACCATCCATGTACTTGGACAACTTCTCTTCAGCAAGTTGGTAGGCCTGCTCAAATTTGGCCAGAGTCTCCTTCTTCTTGGCATATGGGAGATTTGGAACAAAGAAGTGATTACAAGATTCCTCCTTTAGCTCTTTGTTGGCTGCGATTGTGACCTGGAGATCTTCCCATAACTCAACACCTTCATTGTGACAGGCCTGTTGCTTTCAAACAGGTCGCAAAGCCGGAGAAGCACTTGTGACTTTTCAGCAATGATACTGACGTGTAGCTGCAGTGTCATAGAGAGATCTTCATATTATGTAATGGCATACAGTTGCTTCAGTAAGTTGGAGGCAGACAGGCTGCAGATCTCCATCTCCTCTTTGATGAAGGACTTGTACAAGGCAAAGTATTCTGCATGGTATGCTGCTGCCATGTACCATGAGTTCCATCTTGTGCCACAAGGATTTGGAGCCATTCTTGCTGTTGTGACTGAGGTTTTGAGAAAGCTCAGGTATCTCCTCTTCCTTGCACCTGCCATGTAAAACACCTGTGAGAAATACCTCATGAAGGTGTTCACCTCTCCAAACGGCTTCCTGAAAGATTCTCCAACAAGATTCATGATGTGTGCTAGGCATGTCACGTGGATGGAACTGGGAAACAGGGCTTTGAGGGCAGTCTTATAAGCCTTAAGCATATATGCAGCATTGTCGGTATCAAAAGAAATCACATCCTCTGGTTTCACTCCAAAGTCATTTAGAGCATTGACTGCTGCATTTGCCACTGTTGAATGATTGCATTTGTCCAGGAAGACAGTGTCAACCAGATAGCTGCGTTTTTTTTACCAGATTCATCCTTGACGAGAGGAGACACCATTATGTTGAGCACGCAGCGTCCTTCTGCATCAGGTGTCTCATCAAACATGACAGAGACAGGCATGTCTTTGATGAGGTTTTTTATGACATCCTTCTCCATGTTGTATACCTCTGGAAGATACCTAGATAGAATTAGGTAGATAGATACCTTTATTATCTCGTGGGGGAAATCAGTCGCCCAAATGCGGTACAGCAGTTTAAGGTTACAAACTTACAGGTAAGAGAATAAAAAGAAAAAAAAAATGTGTACCTCTCTTGTAGTTGTTTACGGCCAGGGATGGCTCCTCCATTCACTACTTTGTTTAGCAAGAAATTTCTCATCATGGGATTGTCAGATCTGGACAGTGGTGTGTTTGTTGCTGTACAAGCCTTGATCCATTCAGTGCAAACCTGCAAAAACAGAATACAAAGCAAAATGCATTGATTAATTGTATATAATTTAATAATTTCTATTTAAAGAAAATGATATATTAAGTTCATGGTAAATATCTGCGTACATATTTATCTACCTTGAATAAATTATTTATGTTAAATAAGAGACCATCTTAACAATAAACACAGTCTGACTCTCTCTCTCTCTCTCTCTCTCTCTCACACACACACACACACACACACACACACACACACAGACACACACACACACACACACACACTACTGACTATTTGTGTAGCCTATGAGCACAGAAATAAATGGCTATATGAATTAAAACAATTCCAATCCAACAGCATACCTTTTCTCATTCTTCAGCAGCAATGGTATGCTTCGCGAATCTTGTTGTTATGGTCGTCTGTCTTTTTAAAGCAATGTCTGCGGAAGTTTCAATCTTTCCCTTCAGATGATTAGCAGAAGACAAGTGGTCTCTTATTATTGAATTTCTTCTGTGATTCACGACTTTGTTGCATGGTGTGCAAAATAGCTTGCCCCCATCCTCGTGTAGTTCTTTATATTGTTTGGCTCTTTCAGCGGCTGTAATATTTGCAAGCTTAAAGTTCCTTGCTGTCGGGGGGTTGGGTTGGATAAATCGCTCCATGGCTAAGTGCTTTCATCTGATGCAGTGGGTAGTGTACTTCTACTGTGAGTCTAGAGCCCAGTCTATCTGACAGCAACATCTAGCGGCTGGGATGAAAAGTACATGAAAAATGTGATATTCCGCGGAAGGTCTTTGAATCCGTGGATGGCCGAGAAATCAGACCTGCAATTCTGCGATCGCGGATTCCTGGGGGGACTATTTGTCAGTTCGTTGTTTATGATGCCCCCGTGATGTCACTTTAGTGCGCATGTGCGAAAGCTGCAAGCTGCCTGTTATGCCACTTTTTTTTTTTTTTCCTTTTTGTTCGTTCTTATTTCTTCACTGTAACTCTGTGAAGTCCTGCCCTCTCTAACAAGGTTGTTTTTAGAGAGTTTTTGTGCTTTCTTTGTGTTGTTTTTTTATAAAATGCCGCTTCCACCGGGACACACTTTTTTTGTTAGAGAACAGCTGAACGTGCTAATGCCGGCCGGCATTGTGGCCAGACCAGCTGACATACCACCTGAACTCTGAGGAAAAACACACCGGGGATGCAGAAGAGGGAAGCAATGTCAGGGGATGAGAGGAGGGTCGAGACAGTACGGGCTTATGGAGAGGAGAAGAATTAAGCCGTGTCTCCCCTCTATTGTTATGGGAAATGTACGGTCTCTTAGCAACAAAATGGACGAGCTAACGGCGCTAACGCGGAGCCACCGGGAGTGCAGTCTGATGTGTTTTACTGAGACATGGCTGCACAGGGACATTTCCAACCAGAACGTCTCCGTGGATGGTTTCCACACCGTCCATGCCGACCGGGATTGTACCGAGAGCAGTAAGCGGAAAGGTGGGGGGCTTGCCGTTCTAGTGAATAGCAGATGGTGTAATCCTGGTCACATCACAATTAAAGAACAGTTCTGTAGCCCGGATGTTGAACTGCTGACCGTTGGACTCCGTCCATACGATCTGCCTAGAGAGATCCCGCATGTCATCATCGTTGTCCTGTACATCCCTCCCTCTGCAAACTCAACATCTGCCTGCAGCACCATACACACCACCATCTCCAAGCTTCAAACTAAACACCCTAGTGCCCTCATCATCATGTCGGGAGACTTCAACCATGTCATCATGGATACAGTTCTACCGACATTCAAACAATACGTGAGCTGTCCTGCCAGAGAGGAGAGGACCCTGGACCTTATGTATACTAACATCAAGGATACATACATCTCCTCTTCTCTCCCCTCTCTGGGCAGGTCAGATCACAATCTGGTTCACCTCAAACCCTGCTATGTGCCTCTGGTGAAGAGGAAGCCTACGACCACAAGAACTGTGAGGAGGTGGTCGGAGGAGGCTCATGAAGCACTGCAGGGCTGCTTTGAAGTAACTGGCTGGCCTGCACTCTGTGAGCCCCACGGGGAGGACATTGATGGGCTCACAGAGTGCATCACAGACTACATAAACTTTTGTGTGGACTGCAATGTCCCTGCTCGGTCTGTAACCTGTTATGCAAACAATAAACCTTGGATCACTAAGGACATTAGGAGTGCGGGGGGTACTCAAACTTAAAATCAGGGAGACTAAAGACAATTACAGGAGAAAGCTGGAGAATAAACTCAAGTGTAACAACATGAGGGATGTGTGGAGTGGCATGAGAACCATCACTGGGTTCAAGAAGACTGGTAGCATGGGGTTGGATGGCAGTGCGGACCGGGCCAATGAACTGAACCTATTTTTCAATAGGTTTGATGCTGCGGCCCCTCTCCCACAAGACTCTGCTGCTGGCTGCTCAACAACAACTGCCACTTTACCTCTCCCTACTCCTCTACCTTACAGGCCCCTTGTCTGCCCCCCACCACCTCAATTCACACCCACCTACTCCACCCCTCCCCCCTGCTCTGCATCATGTCCTCCACAGCCTGAGGACCTTACTCCTCCTCCAACTGTCACCTCTACAGTGTTCTTCACACCTGACCTGGTGAGAAGACAGCTGACGAGACTCCACTCCGGCAAAGCTGCAGGCCCCGACGGTGTTTTTCCCAGCGTGCTTAAAGCCTGTGCCCCCCAGCTGTGTAGATTACTCAGTCAAGTATTCAACCTGAGCCTGCACCTCCAGAGGGTCCCTGTGCTGTGGAAGATGTCCTGCCTCGTTCCTGTGCCAAAGACGCCGCGTCCCAGCGGCCCTCAGGACTACAGACCGGTGGCCCTGATGTCCCACATCATGAAGACCCTGGAGAGGCTCGTCCTGGAGCAGCTAAGGCCTATGGTCAGGTCCTTCACTGATCCACTACAGTTCGCCTACCAGGCCCGCCTGGGAGTTGAGGACGGCATCATCTACCTGCTGAACAGAGTCTACACTCATCTGGACAAGCCGACGAGCACTGTGAGAGTCATGTTGTTTGACTTCTTCAGTGCTTTCAACACCATCCGTCCAGCTCTACTGGGTGAGAAGATGGCTGCGATGCAAGTTGAGGCCCCCATCGTGTCCTGGATTGTTGATTACCTGATGGGCAGACCACAGTACGTACGCCTACAGAACTGTGTGTCTGACAGGGTGGTCAGCAACACTGGGGCCCCACAGGGGATGGTCCTCTCTCCCTTCCTCTTCACCCTATTCACCTCAGACTTCAACTATCCTGCCAGTCCTGCCACCTTCAGAAGTTTTCTGATGACTCAGCAATAGTTGGCTGCATTGAGAAGGGTGAAGAGAATGAATACAGGACTGTTGTAGGCAACTTTGTCACTTGGACTGAACTGAATCATCTGCAGCTCAACGTAACAAAGACAAAGGAGCTCATAGTGGATCTGAGGAGGGCGAAAACACCAGTGACCCCTGTTTCCATCCATGGGGACACATATGGACACTGTTGAGGAATACAAATACCTGGGTGTGTACTTTAATGATGAGTTGGACTGGACCAGAAACACCGAGGTGATCTATAAAAAAGGCCAAAGCCGACTCTTTTTCCTATTGAGGCTGAGGTCCTTTAAGCAGAAGATGCTGAGGATGTTCTACGAGTCTGTTTTGGCCAGTGTGATCTTCTTCGCTATCACATGCTGGGGCAGTGGGCTGAAGGTCGCAGATAACAACAGACTTAACAAACTGATCAGAAGGGCCGGTGATGACGTGGGGGAGGAGCTGGACACTCTGACGACCGTGGCAGAGAGGAGGATTCTGTCAAAGCTTAAGTCCATCTTGGATAATGTCACACACCCTCTCTATGACACACTGGCCCAGCAGATGAGCACATTCAGTGGAAGACTCCTCTCACCCAGATGCACCACTGAGCGCCACAGAAAATCATTCATGCCTGTGGTCATTAAACTCTATAACGCCTCCCTAAGAGAGTAAGACACCCCCCCTTCTGTAACGTGACTCAAGCAAAAATACAGACAATCATTTTTTTGTTGACACTTTTTGCACATTATTTAAACTGTACATTTGATCCTTTATATATTGTTGTATTGTATATATATATATATATATATATATATATATATATATATATATATATATATACATATATATATATATATATATTGTTCTTAATATATGTTGCTTGCATAATATATGTTGTTTGTATATCTGGAGTGTGTAGCAAAATAATTTCCCCCTAGGATTATTAAAGTATTTCTGATTCTGATTCTGAGTTACCCAGTGTCTCTTCGAGCGTCTCCTTACTCCGTATGGTATGTTTATTATTTTGGCTTCTGTTTTTTCCTCTGTTTGATTTGAACTTTGCTTTTGGTTGTTTGGCTGTCTTTGTTGCTACTTAGCTTTTTGTCCCTTTTTGACACTTTTTCGTTTGTTAAGGGGCCGTCCAGACGAAAATGCCCTTTTGCAAAAAACGCACATGTATTGCATCGTTGTGGCCAACCGTCCACACGGATCCTGAAAACGTACTTTTTTGAAACCGGGTCTCAGGGTGGAAAAATCCGAAAACGCAGCCCTAGCGTTTTCATGTGGATGGCGAATCCGCATACTTTCCGAAATGATGACGACATCGTCCCACCCCTCGACCTCTAGCCTCCGACCTCTGAACCCCGCGACGTCTCATAACAACAACAACAACAACAATGGTGGACTACTGCTTGTGTTCATGTTTCTTGCAACTTACTCGCCTTGTAGTTGAGTGTAAGTTGCAGCAGCAGTTTGACCTCATTATCAGTCCACACAAACGATTCTGGTTTCCTTGCACTAGCCATTTTCGTCTTCTTGTTGTTGTGTTCAGTTTCTCTTCTACTGTCTGTTTGTTTACAGAGCGAAAGCTTTTGGCGCATGCTCCGTCTCCCCTTCTCCGTTTTTGGTGAATGTCAAGTGCCACCTAGAGGCCTGGAATACGAACTACAGCGTTTTCAGTCGTTTTCAGTGGATCCGTCTGGACGCAAATATTTTTGAAACGATGCCGAGGAAGACGGAGAAAAAAAAGATTGTTTTCGTCCGTATGGACGGCCCCTAAAGCCCCCCACACACCACCCAGACGTCCAACTGCCTTATCCGACCACTCTCCGACCACTCCGTCGCCTCTTGTCTGACCCGTTCGGCACAAAAGTTGCATTGAAACGCACCGCTTCGACGTGCTGCCTACTCCACAGCAGCGTGTACGTTCTGCACTTGCGCGAGATGCAATAAGCGGCTAGCGCTTGTGTTGTGAGTTGTAAACGAGAGGCTTATGCACGCAACTCTCTTTACTTTCGATCAAAACGAAACTTAGCTATTTCAGATTAAAACAGCTGCATACTAAACATGCAGCAAGGCATTACCAAACGAACACAAATTAATTCATCCTGAACGGACATAATAACAGCCAGTCTCGTGCCAGTACTGCAAAACATGAAAACGGGGAATGACAGAACGGACTCCATAGAAAAACATAGCGCACACAGTATTCCGCCCTCCCACACACCGCGCTGATTCGCTAGCAATCCGCCAATCAGAAAGGCCATTCAGCTGGCACACAACCAATCAGAGAATCCAATGGCTCAGACGTCCGACAGCCCTCCTCCTCAGACTTCGCATGCTCAATCGGAGCAGACAACGTCCGAATGGCTCCGAAAGCTTCAGATGCAGCTGAACACACCAAACAGAAATGTTCCCGACCTCGTCCGAGTCTCTCCAAACGCTTCAGACGTCCAACTGTTGGGCCGGTGTGTGGGGGCCTTAAAGCTCACTTTTTGTTCTCCCTTATCCTGCCTCCTGTGTGTCTGCATTTGGGTCCACCCTTTTAGTTTTCCCCTTTAAATTGTAACAACAAGTGTTGCAAAGCACTTTGAGTCAGTAGACTGGAAAAGCACTGTAGAAATGCAAGTGCATGAACCATTCAATTGACCTCTTAAGCTACTTTTCCACCATTATTAGCAGGTCTACACAGGTTTTTTTCTTCTTTTAATTGCAGGTAGACCTACTTATAATCAGCTATTGACCCCATTCCCACTTCCCACAGCTAAAGCTGTAATTTTAATCTGAAGCTTTACACATCTCGAATGTGCCGGAAACAATTGTCACAGAAGAGAAAACGACAATAAACCCATTGTTGTTGTTGTACATTGTTTTGAGGGTCACAATGTAGTGTAAAAACTACTTGTCTAAATTAGCAATTAACTGACTTATTAACTATACAAACATTCACAGATGGAGCCTCAAATCAAGGATGAAACAGCAGGTCTTCAGGTCAAAGGCATTTATTTCACACAGCAGGAAACATGCAGTGTGCTCTCCCGGGATGAACTGACTTCTCTGTCTGATTCTCTAGCTTATATACAATTCTGGCCTGGGGGTTTCAACGCCCCTGGACCCTCCTTCCTGTTGGCCTGATTCATACCTTTATCCACTCTTTTGCCTCCATTTTTGGGACTATACCGGTGGAACACTTCCTAAAAAAGGCTTTAAAAAGAAAGCCAGACACCCCACTCTCATCCCTCTCCCTTTCCTGGGACTTGGGTGTCATCTGGCAATAGTCATCTTTTGTTTATTTCATTCTTAGCAATCATAATCTCCATATACAGCAACTGTGATATCAATGTGCTTTTAGGGGATTACTTCTTCCACTGTTTATCCACTGCAGGCCTCTCAGGTACTTTCCTTCTGCTCATAGAGATCAGTTGATCAGTTCTAAATAGGGTGATGGTATTGTGACTCAGATTTTAGACACTACAACAACCCCTGCAAAAGGAATTTCACTGTCATAATTTAAGAAGAGTCGCATGATAAAATTATTTTATCCCCATTCAAGTTAGTCAGGCACTAAACCATAAGTTTGCTTTCTCAGTCGGCATTCTAGTTATTTTCATAGCCAGGAAGTTGAGATTTTTTGGCTTCAAAATACCACTGAGCAGCTTTCATAGGAATGAACAGGGCTCCACCTCTAACACTGTGTCCAGTAGTTATGTCGATAACGTGTCATCACTTCACGAGCTGTTCACCGGGTGTAACCGGGTCTTACATTTAGATCAAAGTCGATCTGAACCGAGGTGACAAAAACTTGTCTACTGCAGAGTCAACTGACCGGGGTGTAAATGCAGAGTTTACACATTCCCATTGCACACAAAAGCCCGAGTGGAAGAGGGGTAATAGTGTTGAAGGAGTGTGACCACATACAAAGACAAACAAGCAGACAGTAAGTAAGACATAAAACACATACAAAATTAATTGCCCAAACACATCCACTACAAATATAGACAAAACATCCAGATCTCTTTTAGACATTCCACTCCACATAACAAAAGCCCGTTGCAGCAACACACCGACCGCACCGAAAGATCTGTTATACTGAAAGCGTTTTTTGACAGGAGACCTTGCTTATCCCTTCATGCTTACTCTTCTTCTCCCGAACGTGATGAATCATCTAATACTTGAAAATGTATCTAATGAAAATTCAATTGTTATAAGGAATGCAGATAAAGGTCGGAGCAGTGGTTGTTCAGAGTTAGGAAGCTTACAGATCTGAAATCTTGCGTCAACTTGGCAATAACATTCAGGACACTTATCAGATGCTTTTGTCCAAAGCAACTTACAGTCATTCCTACATACATTCATACACTGATGGTGGTGGCTGCCATGCAACGTGCCTACCAGCACAACAGGATCAGTTTTGGGGTTTAGTGTCTTGCCCAAGGATGCTTTGACATGCAGTCCAGGAGAATCGAATCAGCGACCTTCCAACAACAAGACGCTGGCTCTACTCCTGAGCCACAGTTGCTGCGGTAACGACTTTAACATACCCCTAAGCTGTCATTTTGAATTTGCTCAACTATTTATGGCCCGAGCAGAGAAACCTGCAAGGTCCCTATTGTTTTTCGAATGACGACTTCTTTGTCCCAATTGATCGTATTTTTCACTGCCTGATCATAACCTAAAACTCACCAAACTTGGAATATACGTCACACCTGCCGAAATAAGTTATAGAAGTTTGAAAGTTAAAAATCTATTGTCATTGTGATTTTCCACTCATCAGTATCTTATGATAACAGTGTATTAAATGAGAATGTGACTGTAAAGGGGCTTTTATGACTTATGACTTCTATGCTCTGACTTATAGTCATGAATCTACAGAAGATGACCAGCTCTTCTCAGCCTGATGGAGCGTTTGTGGTGAGATTCAGCTCCTTGTTTCACTGTCCAGCCCACAACTTCACTGTTTTGGTTTACTTTCACCACCCCATTAGGCAACTGGTTTCAGAAACTCAACACCAAGCAGACAGACACAGCTAACAGACTAACAGGTGAACATGGCAGCTGTTGGGCAGATATTTTGTTTGTTTGTTTGTTAACAAGTTCACCATAACTTGAAGGAGATGGACCGTGGCAGTTGGGAGGGGTGGTGGGCAAGGCCGGATTAACCATATGACCTCTAAACCATATGACCTCTAAAGGCCCCAGGGCAGTGAGGGCACAAGCAAAATATCTGGCTATATCTCGCTTATATTTTAAAGGCGCCTTATGTAAGAATGTGGGGAAAAATGGTTACTACACTTAAATTCATAATACTGCGTGGAGCCGTATCCGCCTCCCCCTCCACCCCCTCCCCTCCAGACTCAAGGTTGCCAGAGTTATTGGCGTATATACCTGTATTATTAGTGTGAATGCTGAAGGCATTCACACTATTGTTCTTCTGGAGTTTATTATTATTAGTGTGAATGCTTGCAGCATTCACACTATTGTCCTTCTGGAATTTATTATTAGTGTGAATGCTGAGTCAGCATTCACACTATTGTTCTTCTGGAATTTATTATTAGTGTGAATGCTGACTCAGCACACTTGTTCTTCTGGAATTTCTTTTTCTTTCTTTTTTTTTGTGTGAATGCTGAGTCAGCATTCACACTATTGTTCTTCGAATGACGTGAATGACGCGAATGAAGCGAATAGTCCAAAATGATCAAGCGGCGCAAATGAAGCGTCTGAAGCGATTGTATTCGCGTTCGGTCTGAACGCCCCATTACAGTGTAGAGCAGCTGGAAAATCTGGAGAAAGACTTCTCTTCAGCTGCCAGCCATTTTAAACTCTTTCTGCCTTTAACTTTCCACCTCTTCAGTCTTTTATAACCTTTTCAAGCTCTTTCTGCCCTCTTACTCTACAACTTTTTGGCCTTTTCAGTCTTTTTTCACCTTTTTAAGCTCTTTCTGCCTTTCACTTTCCACCTTTTCAGTCTTTTTTCACATGTTTAAGCTCTTTCTGCCTTTAACTTTCCACCTCTTCAGTCTTTTTTCACATTTTTAAACTCTTTCTGTCCTCTTACTCTACAACTTTTCTGCCTTTTCAGTCTTTTTTCACCTTTTTAAGCTCTTTCAACTCTGTTACTCCACAACTGTTCGGCCTTTTCAGTCTTTTTTCACCTTTTTAACCTCTTTCAGCCCTCTTCATCTTTCTGCCTTTTCAATTCCTTCAAACATTCAGCTTCATGTTCAGCGACAGAAACTGTTCAGCTATCAACATGTTCAACTTTTTAAACTCTTTTGGCCTTGAACTTTTCAACTTTTTCAGCTTTTCAGCAGTACATTCAGCAGATTTCGCTTCAGCCTTCAGCAATCAGCATTCACACTGTATTTTCGCAGGAAATACAATTTTTCTAGTTAGTTCACACTGTTGTTCTTCTGGAATTTCTTTTTAGTGTGAATGTTGAGTCAGCATTCACACTATTGTTCTTCTGGAATTTCTTTTTATTATTCCTGCTTCCCTACGTTTTTCGGCACGTTTCTTCTCCTACAAATATTGAGCGATTGAAACCATTCAAGTATCAAAATGTTCAGCTTTTTAAGGACATTACTGCTTGTATTTTGCTTTTTTCTACCTTTTATACTTTTGGAAATATTCAGCTTTTTCTGCAAAATTTTCCCCATTCATCCTTATGGGGAATTTTTCAAATATCATTCTGCTATAACTTCAGCATACGTTCAGCTATTGAAACCGTTCAACTATTAAAATGTTCAGCTTTTCAACTCTTTCACCTTTTTCAGCAATTCAGCTTTTTTTTTAAAAAATTTAACATTGACGCAAATGGGAAAACATTAAAATCCTCTGCAAAACTCATTGCCTTTCAACCTCTTCTTCTCTCTCATACGTTGAGCTGGAGACGCCATTCCAACTTTAAACGAGTCAGCGAAACTTTAACTATTGACACTGTATTCAGTTTTTAAAAATGTAGTACGGTTTTGAAAATATCGCAGTTTTAGTTTTAGGAACTTTTAGCTCCTCTTCTGATTTTATAATGGGTGTGTATTGCGTCAGGTAGAGTGGGTGACATCATCGCCACAGTGGAGAGCGGCTTTCGAAGAGAGGAGCAAAAATTCTCTTCAGCTTGATTTTGGTCCCAAATCTTTTACTTGACATAGACAATATAAAGAAGAAATGAAATGTAATGAAATCTTGTTGGCCTTCAGCTGATGGTCTCATACGGTTTTGGATTTAGCAGCCCAAGAGCGACAAGAGGTCGAAACATAGCCCCATAAGCCGCAATGTTAATTTTGAGGCTAAATTTCTGGCCGACAGCAGACGGTACCTGATTTGTCTCTCGCTCCTGTGCCCTCATTTCTCAATCGACAGAAATAAAAACGATATGAGCGCGTTCAGCCAGGTCTCCTCTCACTCACCATGTAGATATTTGGGCGATAACCCTTACAGTTTTTTCAAAAATCGCGGGAGTTTGGGAGGCATTTTCCCATTCATTCTTATGGGAGCAATTTGATCTCTGTCTCTGCTATTTCTCCAGCGTGTGTATCTTAAGGATGCGTGTGTATTGCATCAGCTAGAGTGGGTGACATCATCGCTACAATGTGAGACCGCTCGCAGAATGGAAGACAAAATTGTCTTCAGCTTGATTGTGATCCCAAATCTTTTACTTGACATAGACAATATATGCATAGAAATGTAGGAAATCTTGTTGGCTTTCAGCTGATGGGCTCATTTCAGATGTAGGACTTACGGTTTTGGATTTAGCAGCCCAAGAGCGACAAGAGGTCGAAATATAGCCCCATAAGCCCCAATGTTAATTTTGAGGCTAAATTTCAGGCCGAGAGCAGATGGTACCTGATTTGTCCCTCGCTCCTGTGCCCTCATTTCTCACTCGACAGAAATAAAAACGACATGAGCAAGTTCAGCCATGTCTCCTCTCACTCAGCATATAAATATTTCAGCCATTACCATCACATTTTTTTCAGAAATCGCAGGTGTTTGGGAGGCATTTTCCCATTCATTCTTATGGGGAATTTTCTTCTGGCTCTCCTTTTCTCCAGCGTGTGTATCTGACTCAGCTTGAGTGTGTGACATCATTGCTACAGTGTAGAGCAGCTGGAAAATCTGGAGAAAGACTTTTCTTCAGCTGGATTTGGATCCCACATCTCTTACTTTACATAGACAATGCAGCCATTTAAAACTCTTTCTGCCTTTAACTTTCCACCTCCTGAGTCTTTTTTCACCTTTTCTAGCTCTTACTGCCTTTAACGTTCCACCTTTTCAGTCTTTTTTCACATTTTTAAGCTCTTTCTGTCCTCTTACTCTCCAACTTTTCTGCCTTTTCAGTCTGTTTTCACCTTTTAAAGCTCTTTCTGCCCTCTTACTCTACAAGTTTTCTGCCTTTTCAGTCTTTTTATTTTACCTTTTTAAGCTCTTTCAACCCTGTTACTCCACAACTTTTCGGCCTTTTCAGTCTCTTTTCACCTTTTTAACCCCTTTCAGCCGTCTTAGTCTACAGCTTTTTAGCCTTTTCAGATATTCATCTTTCTGCCTTTTCAACTCCTTCAAACATGCAGCTTCATGTTCAGCTATGAAAATGTTCAACTTTTTAAGCTCTTTTGGCCTTGAGCTTTTCAACTTTTCAGCTTTTTGACTTTTTCAGCTTTTCGGAAGTACATTCAGCAGATTTCGCTTCAGACTTCAGCATTCACACTGTATTTTCGCAGGAAATACAATTTTTCTAGTTATTATTTATAGGAGCCGAATGTGTTTGGTTGTGTTATGAGGTTTTGGTGTAATTCACTCAGTGTGTGTGTGGCCTCGCTGTGCTGTCAGAGGGGGAGCTCAGTTGGCATTGTTCACTGTCTTTGTCAGGTTTTGACCCGGAAGGGCAAACGGTTTTCGACCGCTGTGGCGCGGAGCCGCTCTTCATGAAGCTGTTTCGTTTGTTTGTTTGATTTTCCTTGTTTATGGACAATGCACAGCAATAAACCAGAGTGTCGCAACTCAAGGAACAGTGTGGACATTCATTCAAATGCGGTATGAGAGCGATGGCCAAGGCGAAGCGTGTCAACCAGGTTATCTGGAGTTAAAAACCTCAGTAGCTCAAGTATTAGACTGAGCTCCTTTAGTATTAGTCGAAAACCTGCACCAGTTGGAACTTCGTGGGACACTCCGGCACGTTTGGTACGGAACAGAGGTGAGCGCAAGACAAGTGGAGCTGCTGGAAGCGGTTTGGACTTTGAGGGAGTCTGGAGATCGGACCACCGGACCATGGGATCACCGCACGGCGCCCAACGCACGGAGGTATGTGTAGCGCTACACCGCTAAATGGCCATTCAAATTGTGTGCACACATAGCCGGGCATAAACCCAATGCATTGGTCGCCGAAGCGGGGGGAACAATAAACTTTGCGTCAATTTGCTGCGGACTGTTTATCAACTGACTATTCATCATGGAAAAGCGCGAAGCTACGTCGGACATAATTAAAGCTGCCGGGGTTAATGTGCAAACTGTTAATAAATCCAGTAGTGTGGCTGGCGGTGTTGAAACACAAACTCAAAAACGAGTGGTTAAACTCCCTGCAAAGGCGCTTGCTAACGTATTAGACAGGTTGCAATCTGGCAGAAAAGCTAAGTTAAACAAAACAGCCATAATAAGAATATCAATACAAGGTTTGACGCTAAAGCATGATAAAACAAAGGTACAGGATGCTCTTGAGGAATTGTTTGAAGTCTGTTATGAAGTAAAAAACATGCATAACAATTTGTTGGGTTTGTTGCCACGTGAGGAAAAGGAAAAACATGAAATATGGTTTAAGGCAAAAATGTTGCCTATTAATGAGTGTATTGCTAACACAAAAAAGTGGGTATCATGTGATGAAGGTAATGCAAACGAAAGTGGTAATGTTGTGGATGACATCAATCCTAATGACAGTGTTTCAAATATTAGTAAACACTCAAGCCATAGGAGCCGTAAAGTGCAAGATCAAGTACTGTATCCTCTGCAGCCATAAAGGCTGAAGCAGAAAAGGCAGCACTTGTTGCTCTGGCTGCAGCTTTAAAGGAAAAGCATGCCTTGGAGGAACAGGAACAGCAGCTGAGAAGGAAAAGGGAGCAGCTTGATTTGGAAGCTGAAATAGCTGCGTCCACTGCTAAGCTGGCTGTATTACAGGCTTCAGAGCGGAGAATTTCTTTTCAAGCGCGCAGCAATGGCATGAATTCCTATTTGGAAAAGGAGATAAAGAAAGGGCTGGAAAAATCTGTCAACGCGTTAAACCCTATGGCAAAGACGTACCATCCTGTTGCATGGAAATCAACACAACAAAATGAATCATCAAAATGGTCACTACCACCCAACAAAACCCTATTAAAGGATGTGCGACCCAAGGAAACTTAGCAATGGGTCCAAGCTGCTTCAACGCATCAGTGCAGTCAAATTGAACAGCAACAGGTTAATATGTCTGGAACATCGCTGCATTCTCAACACCAGTCATAACTGCTCAACCTATAAACTATCACCACATCAGCCACAGTCCACCTGACATACGTACCATCATGCAAAAGCAAAATGATATAACAGCAGCCCTGGTACAGCAACAGCATATGATGTCACTGCCACCACGGGATATTCCTACATTTGAGGGGGACCCTCTCCATTACAGGACGTTCATCAAAGCCTTTGAGCAAGGAGTAGAGGAAAAGGCAGGAAAAGCGGATTGTTTGTACTATCTGGAACAGTTCACAAGAGGACAGCCACGTGAATTGGTGCAAAGCTGCAAGCATATGGCTCCAGAGCGTGGTTACGCAGTGGCAAAGGAACTTCTCCAGAAACATTTTGGAAATCAGTACAAAATCGCAAGTGCTTATATGGAAAAGGCTCTGGCCTGGCAGACAATTAAATCTGAGGACATGAAAACACTGCAAGCCTATTCCTTATTTCTGCGTGGATGCTGCAATGCAATGGAAGAGCTTCAGTACATGCAGTTTTGTACATTTGTACATTTTTGTACATGTACATTCAGTTTGTTTTGCATGTTTATGTGTGGGACACATGAGCCGTGAGTGTGAAGCTGCTTGACATACAAAATATGTAGTCAAACCCATCCCACTGTGCTTCATATTAAAAGGCAACCAGCCCCGGAACAGTTTGAAACATCTCACCAGCCAACTTCACTTAAAACATGTGGACACACAGGGGCCGGTAAGGACCGGTGTGTGTTATCCATCCTGCCTGTGAAGGTCAGAAGTGCAAAGGGAAATCACATAATAAAAACCTATGCCTTTTTGGACCCAGGAAGTTCGGCCACATTCTGCTCAAAACATCTAATGCGGAAGCTGAACATCACAGGGAGAAAAACCAACTTAATGTTGAGCACGATGGGGCAGAAAACAGTGGTTCCAGCATACTCATTAACTGGCTTGGAGGTATCTAATCTGGACAGCAATGACTTTCATATTCTCCCAGAGGTTCTCACACAGAAAAAAATGCCGGTCAATGTTAATAACATGGTAACATTTGAAGAACTGGCAAAGTGGCCATATTTGTCCAAGGTGAACATCCCAAACATAAAAGCAAATGTCGACCTGTTAATTGGAACCAACGCTCCCAAGGTATTAGAACCTTGGGAGGTCATTAACAGTAGCGGGAATGGCCCATATAATATAAAGACAGTGCTTGGATGGGTTGTTAACGGACCACTGAATGGAAACAGTGGTGCTTCAGAGTTGGAGCTGCCCTTGGCGATGGTGAACAGGATTTCTGTGTGCAAGCTCGAAGAAATGCTGGTCGAGCAGTATAGTCATGAGTTTAATGAGAAGACCATAAAGGAGAAGGAAATGTCCAGAGAAGACCATAGGTTTCTGGAAATCATGGAGTGCTCAGCAGTACTTCAGGAGGGTACTGTTTGAAACTTCCATATAGGAATAAAGAGGTCTGTCTGCCTAATAACTTTGCAGTGGCTAAGCAAAGGATCCAGGGTTTGAGGAGAAAATTCCTGAACAACAAACACTTGCACCAGGTGTATGCTGGGTACATTAACACGCTCATCAGTAAGAACTATGCAGAGCAAGTGCCTCAGCAACAGCTGCATGGTGAAAGGGGTAAGGTGTGGTACATCCCTCACCATGGTGTCTACCATCCGAGGAAAGGATCTCTCCGTGTAGTGTTCGACTGTGGAGCCACATTTCAAGGAGCATCCTTGAACAGTGAATTGTTGCCAGGTCCCAACCTCACCAGCTCATTGCTTGGAGTTCTTCTTCGTTTCAGGAATGAAGTGGTGGCATTCATGGGCGACATTCAAGCCATGTTCCACCAGGTCAAAGTTGCTGAGGAGGACAGAGAATTTCTTCGCTTTCTTTGGTTGCCAGATGGTGACATCACTCAGGACCTCAGGGAGTATCGGATGAATGTACACCTGTTTGGCGCTGTGTCATCTCCTAGCTGTGCAAGTTATGCACTGAAGAAAACTGCGGATGACAACCAGCCTGAGTTTTGGATGAGGTGGTTCAGTCTGTTAAGCAGAATTTCTATGTGGATGACTGTTTAAAGAGCTTAGCCACCGAAGAAGAAGCGATCCAAATGATAAAGGATTTAAATGCTCTGTGTCAGAAGGGGGGCTTCATCTTGGAGAAATGGATAAGCAACAGTCGTGTTGTGTTGCAAGCCCTCACAGAGGAGCAAAGGGCCAAGGACCTGAAGGAGTTAGATTTGGACCGAGACAACCTGCCAATGGAAAGGGCTTTGTGTCTACTGTGGTGTGTGGAGACTGACTTTTTCAGGTTTTAGATGGAGATGAAACAACAGTCTCTCATCAGACGTGGTATGCTGTCAGTCACAAGCTCAGTGTATGATCTGTTGGGTTTTCTGGCCCCAGTCACCTTGCCTGCCAAGATGATGCAACAGGAGCTCTGTAGGAGAGGTTGTGGATGGGATGATGATCTGCCCCAGGACATCTTGCCTCGTTGGAAAAGGTGGTTGGAGGACCTGGGCCAGCTGTCTGCATTCAATGTGAGAAGGTGCATCAAGCCAGTGGAGTTTGGAGGGATCAAGCATGCCCAGTTACATCACTTTGCCGATGCCAGTGAAGGTGGATACGGAACTGTAACATACATCCGTATGTTAAATCAGGAAAACAACATCCAGGTCACCTTTCTGCTCGGCAAAGCCAGGGTGACACCTCTGAAGGCTGTGACTATTCCCCGACTGGAGTTGACAGCAGCTGTCCTCGCAGTCAGAGTGGACTCATTGTTAAAGGCAGAGCTGGACATCCAAGTAGAGGATTCAGTCTTTTGGATTGACAGCACATCAGTTCTGAAGTACCTTCACAATGAGGACAGGTGTGGACATTCATTCAAATGCGGTATGAGAGCGATGGCCTAGGCGAAGCGTGTCAACCAGGTTATCCGGAGTTAAAAACCTCAGTAGCTCAAGCATTAGACTGAGCTCCTTTAATATTATTCCTCTTCCGTACGTTTTTTTTCTGTTTTCTTCTCCTTCAAATCTTGAGCTATTGAAACCATTCAAATATCAAAATGTTCAGCTTTTTAAGGACATTACTGCTTGTATTTTTCTCATTTCTATCTTTTATACTTTTGGAAATATTAAGCTTTTTCTGCAAAAATGTTCCCATTCATCCTTATGGGGATTTTTTCAAATTTCATTCTGCTATAACTTCAGCATACCTTCAGCTATTGAAACCGTTCAACTATTAAAATGTTCAGCTTTTTCAGCTCTTTCAGCCTTGTAATTTTCAGCTTTTCAAATTTTCAACTTTTTCAGAAATTCAGCTTTTTTAAAAAAAAATTTAACATTGACGCAAATGGGAAAGTCTTCAAAACTCATCGACTTTCAACCTCTTCTTGTCCCTCAAACGTTGTGCTACAGAAACCATTCAAATATCAAAATGTTCAGCTTTTTAAGGACGTTATGGCGTCTATTTTTCTCACTTCTATCATTCATACTTTTGGAAATATTAAGCTTTTTCTGCAAAATTTTTCCTATTCATCCTTATGGGGAATTTTTCAAATTTCATTCTGCTATAACTTCAGCATACGTTCAGCTATTGAAACCGTTCAACTATTAAAATGTTCAGCTTTTTCAGCTCTTTCAACCTAGAGCTTTTCAGCTTTTCAACTTTTCAACTTTTTCAGCAATTCAGCTTTTTCAACAAAAAAAATTAACATTGACGCAAATGGGAAAAGCTTCAAATCCTCTTCAAAACTCATCGCCTTTCCACCTCTTTTTGTTCCTCATGCATTAAGCAAGAGACACCATTCAAACTTTAAAACACTCTGCAGATCATGAAATATTGGACCTGTATTCAGTCACTTTAAGCTTTCAGCATTCACACTGTATTTTCGTAGGAAATACAAATTTTTCTAGTTATTTACGGTAACGCTAGCTAACTAGGGATGGACATATCAGATGGAATAATGTTATGCATGATATTTGACAGAACTGTCCTTCATTTTTGCCTCCCCTTTTATAATGTTATATAGCTTATAGCGATATACATGCAAAGACCTAAAGAGGACTCGAATTTGGCTAAGTATCAAATGTAAGATTTCGTATTGTCCAGCCGCTGCTGGCAAACGTGCCGACAGCGGCTGGACATCGAGTGGACATCGACTGGACAGCAGCACGCTGGAGACCGGATGCCCGTACCAGGACAGTGCTAATGTTGCTAGCGTTAGCTGTGCTGCTAAGGTTTTCTATGATCGAAATGAATAACATTATTGCTCAACAGTGCAAAGTATTCGACATGTCCATCCCCATCAAGCTATGATGCTAACTTAGTTAGCCAAGCTTAACTTACCTGTCTAGGAGAAGAGTAGCCAATTCTGCATCCGTTTTCAAATCCCTCTCAGCTTTCAACTGTCTCCACCGTTCAAATGCATCTCCTATATAGACCCTCGCTTTGCCTCGAATTTTATCTTGGCATTTTTGTGAATCATAACAAGGTCTTTTAGATTTCGTTGCCTCCGCCATTGTAGCTCAGTCTTAACTGGCAACCTGTGGTTGCTCAGCAGCTGAGACTCTACTGACTGCAATGATTTGTAGACGGCGGTGGGTGGTGCCACATGCCAAAACATGATTTCAAAACATCAACGTGATTTGCGATTTGCAAAAGATTTTTTTTAATGTGAATATTTTGGCTGTACTGTTGTTGTTGGTGAGTTCAGTATGTTATCTTAACATTATTCCTGAGTCTCTGTGACATATTAGGATGATTTTACAGCCAGTTGCTTTAGATTTCTCACATATTGTACCTTTAAACTGTCCGCCGGAGCCGTTGCATTGCACTTATACAGTCTATGCACTGCACATACTCTCTGCCCCTGGCTGCCTGTGACTGTGACTGTGAGCTGAGACCCTCTCCGCATTGCCCAGCCCGTATGAGGCAGGTCAAAGGTGATGCAAATCAACGTGCACTGAGCAGGTCGCGCAACGTCCAGCGCCGCTTCACAACACAACTCAAAAATTGCAAACATAGCTAAGAAGCTAAGCTTTTTAAAGGAGCACCTTGAGAAGCATGGCAATAAGGGTAGAGGTAAACCATCTTACTTGTCTTCAACTGTGTGTGAAGAATTTATTTCTTTAATGGGTGACAAAACTAAGCACGTGATAGCAGAGGAAATCAAACACGCTAAATATTTCTCTGTAATCGATGATTCAACACCAGATTTAGCACACATAGATCAGCTCACATTTGTTTTTCGTTTTGTCAGTGCAGATGGCAGAGTAGTGGAAAGATTCATTGGGTTTGAGCCAATCCACACAGGTGCAAGCCTAGCTGAATGTGTGATTGAAATGGTGCGAGGCTTGGAGTTAGACTTGTCAAACTGTTGTGGCCAAAGTTTCGATAACGCTAGCAATATGTCTGGCAAATACAGCGGGCTCCAGGCACATTTGAAAAAACTTGAAGCTGCTGCAAAACTTGATAAACTTGAGACAGTAGTAATGACTATGTTGTAGGACCGGGTACTGCATAGATTTAAGGCAACAAGTGACCAACCCAAAAAAGCAATATGGATTTAGCTACTGCTCTTAGCTTTTTGCGGTCACTGCATTCATATGTTGGCACTCTACGTGAACAATTTGCAGAGCTCGAAAAATCCACACGCATTGTTAGGCGAGGGGTCTGGCTGCAGACCTCCAGTGTGGGGTCGCTTCCGGTGCAGCCTCCGCTCTCAGGCCAAAAAACCAAACTTTTTAGCGTCTCCCCAAGGACTCAGTATTTTCGACTTTTTATTATCGTCGTGACAACAATAAGTGACTGATTTTATTTATCCAAAATAGTTCTGAATGCACGGGTCTTGCATGTTTGCCGTTTTAATATACATCATTATCAATATGTGTAAATCTAAAGCACGCAAATTAATCAATGTTACAAATGTGGATGGGCTGGCTGTTATTTAAAGTTAGTTATGTCAACGGTGGCTAGCGTTAGCTCTTAAAGTTTTATGGTAGCATTGGCTTTTTTCTGTGGATATCGTAAGCTAAGTGTTCATTTATAACCGTGTGTTCAGCTTTGTTCAACCTTTTTAGTTAAGAGTTTAGCACAGGCATAGGTCTTAAGATGTTTTTGATGTTGTCCAAATGAAGATACAATAAAGATTTAAATGTTTGCATCGTTGAGGCCGCTCAGTTTACTGAAATAAGAAGTTTTCATCCAGCGTGTAAAGGTCGTATAAGATAATGTTGATCTTGTTTAAAATGAAATGTATGTACTATGAGCTTAACATCAGTTTTTCTGTGATATGTAGCTGCGTCACTAAATTATTCAGGCAGATGGAAGGCAGAGAGTGGAACGCTGCACAGCTTGTTGTAAGTTGTTCCACTGCCCCCTTTGTTCTAAATGTAACAGGCATGAAAATCACTCCCTTTTCAGCGAAATTCGCCATTTTGAAACCAAAATAGGTGACCTTATTGTGTAGATCTGATTAGAACATATTTTGGGAGGGGTGGACGGGACATGGTTGTATACCAGAGATTATCAGTGAACTGCGAACATGTGCGCGCCTGAATGGAGCCTTGAATTCGATAAAAACAACTTTTCTCTCTACAACTCATTTTCAAGATGTGTCGATGATGCTGAGGTGAGGGGACTGACTGGAGGCTGAATGTAAAGTACGTTGCATTCTGTCAGAAAGACAACAAATTTGTCTTCAAAATAAGAGCTTTACATTGCATGCCATTAGAGTTTAGAACTGGGTTCTTAGCAGGGGGCTTTTAATTTGAAAGTAGCGACCGTTCGTAGCTTGCCGCTACTAGAGTGCCTTAACCGACTGGATACGTGTCCGCTGCGTTACGGCTCCGATCCGGTTTTGCTCCGCCATCCGCTGTGCGGGAATCCCCACCGGTTGCGTTTGGAGTCCACCGCGGCGCGGTACGGTAGACAGCTGGCGTTGCGAGGCCGA
The DNA here is from genome assembly GCA_963678695.2 of Diplodus puntazzo. Taxonomy (NCBI): domain Eukaryota; kingdom Metazoa; phylum Chordata; class Actinopteri; order Spariformes; family Sparidae; genus Diplodus; species Diplodus puntazzo. Next base: position 36,109,322 of record OZ023157.1, on the reverse strand, counting down.
GGAGTTCCCGCGATAATCACATGATCACTCACAACCACAGTTACAGGTCTGTGTTATAAAAACAACACAAAGTGTTCCCGACCGAAGGATTAGCAGAAGAGCTTGTGTTTGTCTCTTTTTTGAGATTTGTGTGCTGCCGTCAACACGGCGTGTTTTATTTTGGAAAGTAACCGGATGTTGTTTGTTATTTCGACGCTTGAGTTCCTGTCTGCTCTGTGCTAAATTCAGCTGAATTGCTCGGTCGTGCTCCGGCATCAGCCAGATATAGAAGTCTTGCGTATCTGTTCCGGAGGGTTCCGGGCTGCTGGAGCTAGGACGGAGCAGATACGCAGCGCAGCGGACCTGGTGGGGATTGACACATACAGTGCATTTACATGACACTCAAGAAAACCGATTTACTGGGTTAGTCCGACTATGATCGGATTTTTAAGATGCTTGTATACACCTTAGTCTGACTAAAATTGGACTGGATCGGATTTCTCATAGTCGGATTAATACACCGAGATTATTCGATTCGGATATTCGGATTTTAAGTTCAGCGCAGGCTCGAGATTTTTTTCCCGGAGCCGTGAGCCGGAAGCAGAAGGACGGCAGCGGCGGCGTCTTTCCTCCGAAATCAGCGCAAGCAAGAGCGCCATTGTGCATCTAGTTTGCGGTGATTATCCTGTACATGATATACTTAATGTACAAACATGTAGCTAAAGTATAAAAAGTACTGTAAAGTATTTAAAGTACTGTAAAATCATCAACTGACCTTTTTCTTACATCCTAGGGGTTTCCAAGACAGCTGTATGGAAATGACTGTGGTATCTTTCATGTTGATGGTAGTAGACATAATTGGTCTTATTTAATTCCGTGAGCTTAAAAGATATTAACATAAAATGATTAATGTTTTATTCATAGTATGCCCTTTGCACTGTACTAGAATGCCCCTTATGATTTCACTGTTGTAAGTTGACCCGCTCATTCAAATCACAATCCCTTAATAACATTTAATCTGACATACATGTACAGTGGTAATTATTTTTTCCTTCTTGAGGTGGACATGCCAGTTTTGCGAAAGCGGTGGTGTGTTATGCTAATGGAGAACTCTGACCTTGGAAGGTGAGAGCACAAAAATGTTGACATTTAATTGACTTGGAAATGTTAAGACTTTATCTCTGTTGTACCTATAAGACATTTATTTTCTTTAACTCTTTTTATTTGAGCCATGGCAAAATGTTTGCCCATTGGACAGACACTTCAAAGGCCATCCTGCGAGATGAGGTGTCACCAGTCTTCAGACTGAAGATCTCACTGGATGACATCACTGAGGTCAGATTTTTGGGTGTTTGAATCGGGTACTGTAGGTTAGTTTAGAAGTACCCACTCACTGGAATGCACAGAGGGACAGATGGGCTTTATGATAAGTTCCCACAATGGCACATATTGTATTAAGTGAATACACGGCCTGGGGGTGGCATCATTGCTTGTATGTGAATATTAAAAATTGATGTTGAATTTTTTTCTTTTTCTGTCTTTTTAGGAAGAGTAGCAACTACAGCCTGTTGTACAGCCTCAGCAAGCCAGTGTGCCCACTGCAAAAGAGGCTGAGACAACAGTGGAAGCGGTAGGCGCATTTCCTGCTCTATACTAGGATTAATATGATGACAAGCTACTTGTGAAGTGTCATTTTGCTACATTCTATGCTCTGTGCTTAAGTATACTATATATGGTATATGTAGATCTGAAATGAAGGAATGCAACATGTTATCTTTATGTGAATCATTGAGGTGATGAAACTGGACATGGATGACCAGGAAAGGGAAGGCATCTTGGAGCCGTTCAAATTTCGGTTCTCCAAAATTGAAGACGTGGACATTTAGTGAGGAAATGAGTGGTAAACAAGTCAACTTGTGAATGTCAAATTGATGATCTATGGCCTTGTAGGGCACTACTGTTGATGCTGTGCTGAATAAAGGGCAACTGATTGTTTGATCATTTTGTCATTTTATATGTGGTTTTTTAATCAAGCACCAAATAATAATTATGTTCATTATACCATGAGGAAAACAGTTAAGTTGATGCATTTGAAGATAATGAATAGTTTCAACTATTCTTGCCCTTCACATATGCACATTGTTATATATTTAAGCATAGTAAAATATTTGATTGGCCTGTATGCCTTCTAAAGACCTTCATGTGTATTATGTATAAGAGTTAGGTGAAACCATACACAGAAATAGCACACAATAATGTATTTAACATGATAAAAATTGTACATAAAATATAAAAAGCAGAGGCTAATTATGGTTATATGTTGATATGGTTTTAAGTAACTACTCCTGCCCTCCACATGTGCGCTGAGGTTGATTGCATCGTTGAAATATATAGCCTCATCTCTTTAAAAGAGCTTCAGGTTTACAGCAAAAGGAGATACATAAGCTTCTTGTGTCATGACATACATTTTCCATATTAAATTCAGATGTTTGTATTAAACTACTGTTACGCTCTTCATAGGTCAATTATGTATGAAAAGTGTGTTTTTTGTTAAAGACAGGAAGAGAGGCTTTAGGCTCAACAAGCTTAATGTTTTTCCATGAACTGATGTCTCTAAGCTACATGGACAGAGTTTATCCACTATTGACAGAATTAATATTAATGCAGTAATGTTGATGACAGACGTATTGAATCGATATGTTGCTACACTGATATAGATAGGCCTACCGATGTTACATGCTACATATACAGAATTGGCAAGATCAACATGTATGCCACATTTAAGAAATTAATGGTTTTAACGTTACAATGTTGATAAATTAAATCTAAATCTGCGACAATAGCGTTTATTGTGTCAAACGATTTTATTTTGAAGTTTCTTGCATGTACTTCCCGGCCTGAGACTGGAGCAGGCCTGAGACTGGAGGCTGCACCGGAGGCAACCTCACACTGGAGGTCTGCAGCCAGAGTCTCTTGACTGTTAGTGCCACACAAAACTACCAGTTTGACACTTGACGTGTGAGAATAAGAAAGAAATTTGCAGACGAGTCTGGGGATGACAACGAAGTAGCTTTTACTGATAGTAGTCAGAGATTTAATGTTAAAACATATTATGTCATCATTGACAGACTTTGTTCGAGCCTATCCAAGCGCATCGAAGCCTACACACGTGTGTGACCTCTTTGGAGTTTTATTTGAGAGGGACTGAAGTGATTGCAATGAGCATTTCAAATTTAAACATGCACTTCCCCATTATTTAGTATTAAAATTGCCTATTTTGCCAGATTATTTAGCATTTCTTTATGTTTTGTCTAATTGAGAGAAATTGACAGATTTCCAAATGTGTATCTTGCACTAAAATGTTTAACCCTTGCCTGTCTTGTTAAACTGTGATGTGACAGGTTGTTTCTATTTTAAAACAAGTTAAACATTTGTTTAGGAGCAGATGATACTGCATTTTAGTTGTTTTTCTTTGTGGTGGCTCCATAAAAATGCTGCAGTAAATGAGCTGAGGACCAAAATGCTGCTTGATTCTAGGAGATTATGGATTTTTCCCTGAATTGTATTAAATCTCGTGATATAGGCCCATTTCCGCCTCCTTTTTTTTCCCGCAAATTCGCAAAATGTCACAAACCTACTTTTTCGAACTCCTCCTAGGCAATTTCACTGATTTGCATGAAACTTTGCACACAGCATCTGTGGACTCCTCTGACAAAAAATTATCAAAAGAATTTTGATATTTCAAAGAATACTCAATTTATTAAATGACAACTTCCTGCAGATTATGCTCAAAACAGGAAGTGTTGCATATCTCCACAATGGTGTGTCTGAATGACATGAAAGTCAGGTTGCTACTTCCCCATGAGCCCCTAAGGCTGATGACCACTAGGTGGCGCTCTTTAAATTGAAGTATTTCATATCTCCACATGGGTTGGTTGGATTAACAACAAACTTGGTACAATTATTGCCAATGCCCTCCTGATAATAGCTGATGAAAGGAGTTACCAAGGGACTCTATAGCTCCCCCTGGAATATTAAAAATCCAAGCCCCGCCTCCTACATGCACATATATGAACAGCATTCAGTATGCATATGTGTCATGACCAGATGCACAAAAAACATCCACTGTACCAAACTGTCACTCCAACAGCAAGTCAACCTTTTTGATAAAAAGTTCACATTTCACCCCCATTTTCATCCATTTCTATGCCACCACAGACTTCCAATTTACTCAGTATCATCCTCAAACATTGAAGATGAAAACTTATCAAAAGCTTCAAAAACTTATTTCTTTTAAGCCAAAAATATCACACCAAATAAAAACTGAAGAAAGAAACAAGTGATAAAAATACAATATAAATAAGGCATTATGCAACCATTTTATCTCTCAGCCTCAGAGTGCCATCTCTCACTTATCTATTGTCAGCCGCTTTGCAAAACGACCTCCAACTCCTTTCATGTTGCCATGTAGGTATTGTGCTCCAGGCTATCCTCGTGAACCTTCAGCAAGTGGCTTGTAATTTTCCAGTCCTTAAAGTGCTTCCTTATTAAGTCTGCATTCTTTTGGAGAAAACATTTAGCAGCAGAAGCAGTGCGAGCAATCATTTCTGCTTGAGTACATCAGCCAGCTTCTTTTGATTTTTTCAGCATTGACTAAGACTCAAAAGTCATGTTGACACTCTCCCATCTCTCTCTACACTCTCACGTTACTGTACTTGTATCTTCTTAACGTCTTCCTCTTCTTTCCTTCTTTTTCTTCACTTGGCACCGGATGGCTTCAGTCTTTGGGACATTGTAATTCCGCTACAGTATCAGTAAATCTCTCTCTTGGTCTTGGGGTCTCGGTGCGGTCAGATTCAGGCAGCTCGCCTCTCGACCCGCCTCCCTCACAGAGGACAGGTACAGTGCAGCGAGCCAGGAACCCAGAAGAAAGGCCTCTCCATTATTTAATAGTCTTTGCTATAACGTTATGTTGCTGTGGGCTTATATAATATTTCGAAATAATAGAAGTAATGGCATTGGTAAAAAATATGTAATTTTTTTTTTTTTTTTATTTTATTTTTCTCCCCCCGTTTTCGGCGCCCCCCGCGGATGACGGCACCCCTAGCATTTGCCTATACTGCCTATGCCCAGGGCTGGCTCTGGCTGTGGACATTACAAGCCTCAATCCTAATGTTCCTCACAAAGAGAGTTTAGAGGCACTTGCCCATTTTCTACATGCGAGAAAGAATCCAACTCCCCCCACTGGTTTCTTGGTAGGAACTGACTCAGTTGATTCCCGACAAGAACTTCTTTAAATCTGAAGATTCTTTTTATTTGCAATGTCCAGGAGTTAGTATTGGCAGCTCATGTTCCCCTTACCATGCCAATTTTTCAATGGAAAATTTGAGGAGGAATATGTATGAAACTAACCATTTTGTTTCTTTGTTGAGATGTTTCTTATGTTATGTAGACGATATACTTTAAATTTTCTCAACAAGTTGAGGACTTTCAGCAGCTTTATGTGTATTTGTAGTGGATGTATCTGGTAGATTTAGTTTTATATGTATGTATGTATGTGCAATTTTTTCCCAGTCTTACTTGTTTATCTTTGTACTGTGGTTACACTCCTTCAACTGGCCATCTTTGGCTCCTCACTGTTTAGTGTGATGTGTGCTCTGTTTTATCATGCTGATGAAGGCTTAGCGCTGCCAGAATAGGATTACCCAGAATAACATAATTTTTTCTATGAGAGTGCCAGAGTTTTGTTCACCATTGATTCTTGGATTACAGTATATGACTGTAGGATAACGGGGTTATGGTAATTTTACAGCGCATCTACCGTAATTTATTGAACAGTATATTACTGTATTTTGGATTACAGTACATGACAGTAGGAGAACTGTGTGTTATGGTAATTTTACAGTATATGCCAGTGTGTTATAAAATCTGTTATTTTTGCATTTGTATAAATCCTCACCAATTTAAAAACAAAGTATGCACAGCTTCTCAAATACCCAGCCTTAGGCTACCACATTCACCCCAACAGCCAGTCAACATCCAAAAGTCCCACAATAAACACACTAATGTCTTGCCTTCTAGTGCTTAGAGCGGATCAACTTCTTCAACGGATAACTAATTTCACTTAATAACTTATTTAACTTAATAACTTCTACCAAACTGTCTGAGCTGTGTCTGTCTCAGTTTTTATCATCAACATAGGGTTTGCCGGCTCAATGAAGAGACATAACCATAGCCGAATTGATTAAATTGTGTCGTTATTGCCAATCATTCCTAACCTCTGACCTTGAATAAAAATCTGATGCAGACTTTTAAGTAAGAAGTTCAAGAACCCAAGTGCACATTTGTACAGCAGACTTTGTAAGATTAGTAACATTGAGAACATTTGTATTACAATAATGACAAGGTATTGCATTTCCACATTTGGAAGAAACTATCTCCAATAAAATCATTAGTGACAGACTTTACTGAATTCATGAGCATAACCTCAGAGGCTGAATTAACATAGCATCAACAGAAATGGAACACTGATTTAAAATACTATCAAGAACAGTGTAACGCTCCATTAAAATACCATCTAGAACAGTGTAACAGAACAGTCTAGCTTGAAAATAAGTCTTTTGCATGTGAACAACAACAGTGGACGTGGAGAAAGAAAAGGGCGGGAGGGGAAGAAGGAGCGAACAGTGAGTATTTGACAGCAGCGTTTGGCTGGTCTCCTCAGTCACCAATGCCGCGTGCCTGTAAATAAATAAATAAAATTTAGCAACACAACATCTCTGGTAAAATATAAAAATATGAAAGTCTAATGAAGGGAGAGAAAGAAACATAAAAATGAGGAGAGAGAAATGGGCCAGAGCAATAAACTGTTCAACGGAGAGAGAAAATGGTTAAAGACAGGACAAAAATTTCAAAGAAGAGGGAAGCAAGAGACAGAAAGGAGAGAGGGTGGTTAGTTATAGTTTAGGGAGGGTTACCTCTGGAAAACTAGTGCGCAATGAAGTTAATGAAGTTAAATTAATAAATGATAAGATAATGACACATACATTTTGTAATTAAAAAAACTTTATGAAGGTCAGCAACACCTACGGCTAATTGAGCTCAAGCTCGCTACAGAGCTTGCTTCACTTAGCCCTATTTAGCAACCTGAACTAATGTAACAGACCTGAGAAACATCTGAAATGTCAACAGTTCAATAATCATGCAGACAAAACAACACTGGACACAATTTCGGGAGATAAGCATAACTTTACTTTACCTGCTCTGTTGAACTGCACATGGACTTCTCTGGCTGGAATGATATGACAGAGCTATGCTCTCCAAGGTCAAGTTCAGGAATAGCCAGGGAACATATTTTCACTCAAAAATGAGTAGTTTGAGGAGTTTGATCAGTAAAGAAGTACTATCATCAACATAGAAACATAAGCCCGAAATCATCAGTAAGATGCTGATGGATAATGACTAGACTTGAGAAGGGATGTTAACGCATGTCTCCACTGCTTGACAGAAACTGTTTTATGCTGTTAAATTACAGTTTCTTATTGTTAACTGAGCATGAACTGTTAATTTACATGTAAGCATGAATATTTAACAGTATTTTACAATTATTTTAGAATACAGTAAGTTACTGTTGTAATCCACCGTAAAATTACAGCAAGTCATTACAAATACTGTTTCATGCTGCTAAATTACAGTTATCTACTGTAATTGTTAAATGACTGATTTAACTGTTAATTTACATGTGAGGGATGAATATTTAACAGTATTTTGCAATTATTATTAAATACAGTAGGATACTGTTGTAAATCCACAGTAAATATACAGCAATTTGCATGTACCACCTTATATTTCTAAACTTTGAAGAAGTGAGGGCTGTCATTTAAAAAAATTATTGTAAGGTCTTCTCATCCATGTTGGCCCATCACTGAGGCTTTTTTTGGCCAAAAATGAGCTCTGTTTAACTGGTTTTACTGTACTTGATTGGCCAGCCAACATTATCAATCACAATGCCTACTCACAATTCCTACATGCCAGACTATTTATGACAAATGTTGATAAACACAAAAACGAGGGTGAAATTGAAACTTTGAATCAAAATGGCCGACTTCCTGTTGGAGTGACAGTTTGGATGTTTTTTGGAATATTCCAGGGGCACTATAGAGTCCACTGCTAACACCTTTCATCAGCTATCGTCAGGAGGGCATTGGCAATAATTGTACCAAGTTTTGTGTTAATCCGACCAATCGATGTTGTCATATAAAATACTTCAATTTAAAGAGAGCCACCTAGTGGTCATTGGTCAAAATTTTGCACAGAACCTTAGGGGCTCATGGGAAAGTAGCAACCTGAGTTTCATGCCATTCAGACACACCAATGTGGAGATATGCAACACTTCCTGTTTTCAGCATAATCTGCAGGAAGTTGTCATTTATTAAATTGAGTATTCTTTGAAATATCAAAATTCTTTTGATAATTTTTTGTCAGAGGAGTCCACAAATGCTGTGTGCAAAGTTTCATGCAAATCGGTGATATTGCCTGGGAGGAGTTCGAAAAAGTTGGTTTGCGATTCACAATGACCATAGATTATAACATTTTTTGCCAAGCCTAATGTGTTTGCCCAATAAAATCGCGTTTTCATCCATGTTCAGGAGGTGAAAAATGCGATCAAACAGGACAAAAAATGATCATTCAAAAAGCTTGCAGGTTTCCCTGCTTGGGCCCTAATTACATTTCTGTGGATTGAACACAAACCACATTCCAAACCAAACCTGACCCCCACCACCCCTCCCATCTGCCACGGTCCATCTCATTAAAATTATGGTGTACTTGTTAACAAACAAAATATCTGCTCAAAAGTTGCCATGTTCACCTGTTAGTCTGTTAGCTGTATCTGTCTGCTTGGTGCTGAGTTTCTGAAAACACTTGCCTGATGTGGCAGTGAAAGTAAACCAAAACAGTGAAGTTGTGGGCTGGACAGTGAAACAAGGAGCTGAATCTCACCACAAAGCTCCATCAGGCTGAGGAGAGCTGATCATCTTCTGTAGATTCATCACTATAAGTCATAGGATATACGTCATAAGTCATAAAAGCCACACTGCAAACCCACAGAGGTGTTTTCAGTAACTCTGGCTAGTTAGACCTCTATTCAGGTTGAATTTGGGTGTGGCTATGCTAGGCTGTAACAGGATGTTGTCAAACCATTTGAACTAGGGATGGGGCCGATCCTATCCAGTATCAGCATTGGGACGGATACCACCGTAATTCAGGGATCGGATTTCCAATCCATGAGCCATGTCTGTGCTTTAACGTTGCTGAAATGACTCCACAAGCAATTCTTGCCGGCTAGTCTGCTAGCTGGCTGCAGACTGTGGGATGGATTTTCTGCACGGAGGCATGGCTCAATGAGACACAGAGTTATGAGACATGACCCTGTTCAGGAAATCCATTCCACAGTTTGCAGCCAGCTAGCAGGCTAGCATTGAGCAGCACTGTGGCTATGTCCACTGTTTGGAAATATTTTTCACGGGAAACACCGCAAAGCAAGACAGCAAAACGCAATGTTTGCAAAGCCATTATTCAGAGAGGCGGAAGCTCCCTCGTGACGTACAACACCACTAGCGCAATTAAACATTTAAAAAAGCACCTTGTGAAGCACATATTTCACATGGAATTTTTAGCCAGGGGGCAGAAAGACAAAAGGAGCCGTCAGGAATCACTTTTGGAGTCATTCCAAAAGCAAGGTAAACTCCCAGCAGAAAACGTGAAGTCTAAAGGGATTACTGAGAAGTTGCTCAACTTCATCATACTCAATCACCAACGGTTTATCAGTGGTGGAAAACGCAGGATTTCGCAGCCTGATTGAACACTTGCAGCCACAGTATGGTTTACCATCCAGTAGATACTTATCGGTATGGTTTACCATCCAGGAGATACTTATTTACCTGAACTATACAACTGAGTGTCAACCAAGTTAGCTTTATCTGACTTCCTTTTCTGACCTTATACCTACCTCAAGTTGCCTTTTGGGACTATACATGCATACATACATACATATCATACTTGCCTGTAGAGTGGAGTTTATTTCAGCCTCATATAAAACAACAATAATGACAATAATAATAATATTAAAGAAAACAGAGCTCTGGTATTGGAATAGTATCGGTTTCGCCAAATTCAGGTATCTGGATCAGATCGGAAGTGAAAAAATGTGGACCGGTGCATCCCTAATTTGAGCTAATAAAATAATAGTGTTCAAACTATGCCTGTGCACTGGATTCAGTGTGTTCAGACCTACATTAGCACTGTATGAAAAATGCAGACCACTTATCTGTTTCAATGAGACCACTGGACTGAAAGAGTGGGGGTGATGATTCAGGGGGCCCCAGCAAAAAGGCTTAACCTCGCTAAAACCTCTGGAAACATACTGCATTGGCCAATACAGTGCAAGCATACCTTCCTGGCGTATTCCTTGTACTGTAACATGAGTGAGGTATGTTTGAAACTATCTAGCAGAAATGGAAGTAACAAATTACATTTACTCTTGCTACCCATGCTTGACCATTTTTGAAGTGACATGAGAAAGCATGACATGGTGTGTGAATGGAACAATAGCATGGAGCCACATCAGCAGCTGCAGCAGAGAAGATGGTGTGTCTACAGCTACAGGAGAGCAGAGCTCCAGACAGCTTCATGTCCAGACGTGTGGTCTGCTTTAGAACATAGACTCTGACTGGTGAATGGAAAAGGTAGTGTACAACTATCACACAGTGCCTCATAGTAAAAACTGCATGGCCTGGCCTTCTACCTTTCACTAAAGGCCCAGACTGTAATTTACTTTATGTTATGTAAACACAATAACAAATGGTGATAAATGAATGATCATTCAGAAGTATAAAGCTTGTAATCAGCTCAACCTTGTGGTATATTAACCGTGAAGGTGTAGTCACTAAGTCTGGTGTCAAGGACTGGGAGGCCGTCTATCTGAGTCCTGACCTCCTCAGTAAAACACATATGAGTTTAAACAGACCAGCATCTCTTCATCTAACTTTCAGTCATACACAGTGAGTGAGTTGGAGGCAATTGAAAGGATGGTGGTTTTGACTTTTTGCATTTAATCTGCAACTGTATTTGTAGGATTTTCTCAGCATGAAAGCTGATTAATTACTGTATGTATTAGTTTGATGTATTTGTATGAAGTGTATAGTCCCACAATGATAATAAGGCCTCCTGACAGGGAAGAAACAAGGCAACAAAAACTAAAACTGAGCTTCAACTGAGCTGAAAAATTTACAACAGAAAATCACTCTTTTAAGAGGAAAAAAGGAATCAAAGAATACAGACGTGGATACTCGTGGCATGAAAGAAGGCAAGGGCTATGGTTGAAGGCTGGAGGTACACGAACAAACGAGATAAAGGGAGACGCAGACTATAAGACACATCAGTGTCGCGAGTTTAAACTGGTGCCGCTCCAGGTGGCTGCCTGTAGCTGCAGCTCCCGTCGTGTTTTTTAAACTTTGTTTATTTGTTGTTTTATTCTTTCCGTTTCTTTTTCGGATAAGTCATAACTTGTTCATGATAGTTGTAACAATGGCTGGACTAAGTTGTGTTACCCTTCTCCGCGTTTTCAGTTACTTTTTCTAATATTTGAACCTCGCCGGTTGTAGTGGGGGCATTGTTTACTCACGTGAACAGCTGATTGCGCTGTGTAAGCCTGTGCTGCTGCCCGGAGACAGACCTGAGATCCCGCAGGAGTTACTGAGGAGACGTCGGGGCTGCAGGTCTGGAGCCAAACGGATGGAGAGAAGGAGAAGACATAAGCCAGCGGTCCGGGCGATTATAATGGGAAACGTGAGGTCTCTGGGAAATAAAACGGACGAACTTACAGCGTTGGTGAAGACCCAGAAGGAATACCGTGAGTGTAGCATATTTTGCTTCAGTGAAACTTGGCTGCACTCGCACATCCCGGACAACAGCGTGGAGGTTCCTGGCTACAGTTTGGTACGTGGAGACAGAGACTGTTTGAAAAGTCGGAAGAAGAAGGGTGGCGGGCTTGCACTTTATGTGAGTGAGAGGTGGTGCAATCCCGGACATGTCATCGTGAAGGAACGGCTCTGCGGCAGAAGCTGCGGCAGAAGCTGCAGGTTACAGCAGAAGACATCAGACATTGTGGTCGCTCCTAGCTAGCTAACGTCGGTCCTCCTCACTGACTGGCAATACTGCTGTGCCTGGGTCCTGTTGTTTTCTGTGTTGTCTGAACACAACAACAAAATTGGTGGTTTTTAAAGTTTTTTAGTCATCGGACATCTGGATTTTAAGTTTTTAAAGAAAGGCCCGGTGAGCCGCCATGTCAACACTGGACACTGCCGACTCACCTGGAGAGATGGAACAAACACTTAACAAAGCTTTCAAAAAGATCGCTCACCTTCTCGAGGACATTGAACAGATGTCGAACGAGCTGCAGAAGAAGGATTCCCTGCTGATCACCATCAAGTCCCGTTTCCCGGCGTTGTTCAGCTGGCTGGAGACCTCACGGGCCGGTGAGTTTGCATCACATAACACCTCTGCACTCGGGCACACAGTTCTCTGGGAGCCGTCCTCCACCGGTCGGCGGCCCGCTTGCTCCACTCCAAATAGAGGGACCCCCTGGACCGAAGTGGTCGTCCGCGGGCGGACGAGGGCTCCGAGCAGGGTTCATGGCAGGGCTCCTTCTACCCCGAGCCTACAGCTCTCCAACAAGTACGCGGCTCTGTCCGTGAGTGAGAAGCCGGCGGCTCGGGACTCGCACCAGGAGACACCACCTGTTCCTGTGGCCACAGACACCATGCCCCCGTTGACGGACACCACAGCCTTCCCTCCACTCACGGCTACCTGCCCTCCAGCAGGTGGATGTCCAGCACGGGGCGGTCCACCTCCGCCTTCCCGCTCCTCATCCCAGTGCAAGCGGATCGTCAGGGACGCGGTGCGCTGGCACTCCTCCCGTTCTCCCCACCAGGCAAGGGATCACACCCGGGGCCCTGGTGTGGGTGGCGGGGTGGCTGAGCCGGCTTGCTCCCCTGAAGACCGAGCGGACGCTCCCACAACCCTGGTCATCGGGGACTCAATTGTGAGGCACGTCCGCATGAAGGGGGCTTTCACCGTGTCGTTTCCCGGAGCCACCGTTGCGGACATAACGGGGAAAATACCCGACATCCTGAGCTCGCATCCGCAGACAAAAAGGATTATCATCCACGCAGGTGCAAACGACATCGCCAAGCAACAGTCCGAACTTTTAAAGCGAGACTTCTCGCACCTTTTTAACAGCGTCTCACAGTCCCAGGTGGCTGTTTTTATCTCTGGCCCCACCCCCACCTGCGGCAGAGGGATAGGCAGCTTCAGCAGGCTGCTCAGCCTCAACACCTGGCTCTCCTCTGCCTGCATTTCAAACCATGTTGGCTTTGTAAATAACTTCGATGTGTTCTGGGAGAGGCGACATCTTTTTGGGCCAGACGGGCTTCACCTGAACAGGGCAGGTGCCCGCATGCTGTCAGCCAACCTGACACACGGCGTACAGCACGCAAACTTTCCCAAACCCACACCAGCTGCTCTGTACACCACTGATTGATGTCCCCCAGGTCCCTGCTCCTATCCATTCAGTTCCACCTCTGACCATCGTATCCACAACACCAGACTTGGACCTCATAGTTTCACCAACATTTCACATATTCCCGTAATCATTACACTCCATCAGCACATCAGACACAGCCATACACACTCTGTGAACTTTACTATCCTCAGACCGCTTACAGAACATTCGACCTCTCCAGTGTAAGAAATTACATAGTCTTACTGTCTCACTGATCCAAAGTGCTTAAGGGCAGGAAGAGTAGAGAATGACATTTTGCATGAAGTGTTAAAAGAAGCCACAGGTGGCAACACTTGCCCCACATGGAAAGATACAAGTTAGATAAAACGCCATTTGCTGTTTATCTGTTCTGCATCAAAGGGTCACTGTCATGAGAGGACAAGATGCACCCAAACATCAAGGAGTCATTGTGATGTAAAGAGAATGTTTTTACGACTGTTGTAACCGGAGGTAACCTCCCCACACTGACTGTACTTAAACGGAGATCAATTTAGAGTTCATCAGAAGAACGCTCTTGCCTTCTTCTCCACGCTGCGTGAATAAACGAGATCTGATTCAATTACGCTAAAATCTGAAGTTCTTCGGAGACTTAGCAACTCTCTACCTCACAAAGGAGAATTTCCACGACATTATGGCGACGAGGATGGGATGGACGCTCCGCTGATCGTCACCCGAGTCTGGACTGAGGGAGCGGCCGGCTGGAAGAGTTCCACTCCGACAAACGGAGAATTGGATTCCGCCTGAAGCCAGACGCGGGTGGCGGACAACGGGCGCTCCATTTAATAAGTGAGTACGGCGTTTTGAATCATTTGCTCAATCGTAAAAAGCCTAGGTTTGGCATTTTGTAATCTAAGTCCTGTGTGGTGTAAATGTCAAGGTTTAAACGGGTCCGCGTCCTAGAGGCCCAAAGAGGTTCATGTAAATCCCGGGTATTGATTTGTGTTAAGTGTCCGCGACCAGAGGCACGAATTCTATTGAACTATATGTTTATAGGATTTTTCAGTTAAAAAGATTGTGTTAAGCATCCGCGACCAGAGGTGCGAATTCTATTAAACTGTGTGTTTATAGAATTTTTCAGTTAAAAAGAAAAAAAGAGTATTGTTGTGTTAAGCATCCGCGACCAGAGGTGCGAATTCTATTAAGCTGTGTGTTTATAGAATTTTTCAGTTAAAAAGAAAAACAAGAAAAACCTAGAGAGAAAAAAAAAAACAAAACAAAAAAAAAACGAACAGAGCAGCACGAGGCTGTCAGCACTTAACGAGTAAAGTATACGAACAAATTGATTGATATATATGTATCTACAGTGTAAAGAAACAATTTCAAGAAACTGTTGATATTTAGATGCTACTTACTGATGAGTAGATAATAAATACTGGTCGACCAAAGCTTGATAACAGGTAAAATAAGAATATAATAGAATATAATAATGATATGATCCTATGTGAGATGCTGTAATAATGATATGATACAGTATACCATTATATGAGGCCCCACTATGATAAAATGGGCGTATGAGTGATAAAAATATACGAAATAAGTATACAGAATAAACTTTGATGTGACATTCAGTGACTAGAATACAGATTGTATTCTTAAGGGTGCGTTGTTCTGAACGCCTGTGTCGTATAAACCACCTGGCTGAATAAGTTGCTCAAAGTTAGTGTGTGATTTGATGAGATCCAACCATACACAGTATGGAAAGATCAGTGTGACTGTTAAGTTTGTGTGAATGATAAGCCCATTGAAAGTTTAAGCAAATCTGTCCTAGTGAGTCATTAAAAAATTATGAGGAACAAAATGGGGAAATTAGAAAATGTATCTGACCTTTTTACAGGCTCTGCTGCATTAAGAGCAGACAAAAGGGGAAAATGTGGTTAAGGATTTCAACTTTGGCATATTATCACCTTTGAGGTTTTCCAAATTAAAGGTACATTAAGCACAGAATGTTTAAGATGGTGTAGAGTATGTTGAAAGAAAAGGAAAAATGAAAGTAGGGAAGAAAAAGATGGACTGATAAGTTGATTTTCAAAATCAGTAGCAAGATTGAAAAAAAATATGAAAAGAGGGTTTGAGTAAGAAAAAGAAGGAGGGAAAAGAATGTAGGGCTAGAATTTATGAAATGGACCTCCTACCTGCTGTCTCCACACCTACAAGCCTTCAGCGACACCATCTCCACATGAGGTCAAGCACCCCAGGATGACTTCAAGAAAGAAGGGGGGGAAACAAATACACCCTGACTTTTCAGATGTCCTTTCTCCTAAACAGCAACAAATTAACCTGCTTTTCCAACAAGGACTTTTTCTCCAATAGCAGATTCTGCTGACGGCAAGGTACGGAATGAAGATCACCGAAGGGATGATGTTTCCCAAACTCCATACCGAGGCAAACAGGGAAGCAGACTGTAATTGAGATCCAGAAGTGTTTGTACACAGGCCATGTTCAACTGAACGAAATGAAGGAGGTTGCAGAGAAGGCACCCGAAAAAAAAAAAAAAAAGACTGGAGTTTTTGGTGGGCCACAGAATCCTTGACAGAGATCGCAAGAGGAGAAGGAGACTGAGTCCACATCGAACTATCAATGACAGTGCAACAGCACTGACCAGACGACCGATGCTACAGAGGAAGGAGATGGGAAACCCTGAGCTAAATCAGCAAGAAAAGGCGAGATCCAGAAGAATCCTGACCACATGAACCACATGCAGGTGTCTGTTCATTCATAAGGAGACAACCAGAGGAGACAGTGGAGGAAGGTCAGAGCATTTGAACAAGCACATAGACATGAGCACATCTTAGAGAAAAGTAATGATGAGATACACACACACATACACACACACACACACACACACAGAAACACTGATTGACTGATAAAGACGAAGAGAAAATTGCTTCTAACACTATTTAAGAGCTTGAGATCTGTAAGCAAGTTAAATTTTTGGGGATATAAAAGATGCAACATTCCCTAAAGCCATTGAAGTCAGTATTTTTTTGTCACTTAGTATAGCATAAAATTGAGGTGCCATCGTTGACTTCCTAAATCTCACCATGTACCTCCCCATCATGCCTAAAGGAAAAAAACAAATGGGGGGTGGAGATTATTAAAACACCTTAAGGTCATAAATGAGGCTGGTCAACATCCAGCAGATGTTCTAACACTAGTGTTAAACATTCTATCATACTGGGTTTCTTCAGTTGTTAATTTAACAAATGCATATTCGAGCATTCCTGTTCATGCTGACTCACAGTTCTGTTTTGCTTTCGCTATCAATGGTAATATTTTATTTTTGGATGCAGATGCCATAGGGTTTTCTTCTCAAATTTCACTTTGGATTGAAGTAAAAGCTGAGAAATTAGCATTAGTAGCCATTGTGTGTTAATACACTTCTTTGACAATGTTTGTGTATATGTTTTCTTATGCAGGAGCATTGTCAAACTGAGATGGTGTTTCATTCTTGTTTTCTGGCAGAAAGCGGTCCTAAGACTTTTGAAGGACTAGCTGCAAAGTTTTATTGAAATGAAATGCGTTATTTTACTCCGGAAGGTCATAAATTGGGTCAAATTACATCCACAATCTTGGATGTTTTCAAAAAATCTGCGAATGAAATAACAAAAACAATAAACGATTGCCTAAATTGAATTTTGCAGGCTATTGTTGTCCATGGATTTGATACAATTGCGGAGATCTCCCAAGCCCCATATGAAAATTACATATGGGGCTAGACGTTTTGTCATGACTGACTATTTGACTTGGACCCCTGACGCAGAGAAAGCTTTAACTGACTTGAAACAAGCTTTCTCGAGTTCCCCTATCCTAGTTTATCAAGCATTATCAGATGTTTTAATCTTTTGTTTTTGAATGTCTAGTGAGTTTTTTACAGAAGTTTCTAACTCAGTCACATGGTGAAAACCGACCTGTGAGATACGATTCAGACGAGAATTATGGTTGCATACCTCAAGGCTGTAGCGGCTGCTAAGAAGGCAGTTCTTACCCCAGTTGTCATTGTTGCTATGTGCCCTTTTTTTAATTTAAATGTCCCACATGCTGTTAAGTTTTTCATTCACAGGAAAAACCGCCCACCTAACCCCAGCAAGACTGTTACACTGGAAAACATGTTGCTGAAAATGACTCCTGTGATTTCTAAAACAATGTGCTGTCCTGAACACACCAATTTCGCTCCCAACAGCTCAAGATGGAGAATCACATCCCTGTCTGGAAGTGGTTGATATGGTGTCAAAACAAAGACATGCACTCTTTGACATTTTCCTCATTAACTTTAATTTTGTTTTTTTCCTTGTAGATGGCTATGCTATGAGAAACCCACCAGATGGATCCCCTTGTGTGTCATAACAAATAATACACTAACCATGACTAATATTCAAAATAACCTGTCTGCTCAGACAACGTTTTTTCTTTTCATTCTATGGACGAATAATCATGTCACAGTACATACTGACTTTCATTGAATGTATGTCATGATTTTCCCACACATTATAGGCAATGAATGTTTCTTACTTCTACAGGAAGATCTACTGCTCCCAGATGTCAAATAGTTAACCCTTTGTCTGCATTACTTCTATCTATGCAAATGTTAGGCATACAAGTGCTAATGACCCAGTGTCACTAGGAAAAGCAGAGGCTAAGACAGCTCGTCAGCATTAAAATCAGAGCACTGTATTCATCCCAAAAGGGAAAATTGTATTTGTTTCAGATACTCTGTGCAAAGTAAAATAGAAATACAACATGAGTGGAAACAAGTGATAAGATAAAGATATAAATAAAACAGTAAAAGTAGACAATAAGATGAAATTAAATCAAAGATGCAATAAAATAATACAATAATTAAGTAGACAATCAGGGAATATATACAATATACAGTAAAATGGTTAGCGTTATAAATGAAAATTAGGATAGAAATTAAAATTCGTTGCCCTGTGTTTACACGTAGCCATATGTTTCCTATCATCAAAAGGGAGGAGTGGTACTGTTTTAATTTCCAAAAGCAGGAATGACTTCCTGTGATCCAGCTGCTCTCTCACGTGTCTCCCCCATTCTATGACTGTCTTTAATAAAGTCTATCTATTTCAAACAGAAGCTAATACTGTAGAAACATCTCTATGGAAAAAAAAAAAAAAAAAAAAAAAAAAAACTTTATTGAACCCATCTGACCTCTGGGTTGGCGTAAACGGCCTCCCAGTACTGCCTAACCATATTTCTTTTCTATGCAAAGTTTGACACATGGTCTTTAACCATGTATCAAAAGGGAGGATGAAGAATATTGTAAATTGATTGTGACATGCGTGAGGAATTGTTGACTTTTTGTTAAAAAAAAAAAAAAAAAAAAAAAACTTTGTTAAAAATTGTGTGATTTGTGAAACTTGCAATGTTGGCAGAGGTGTAGCAATGCCTCTGTCAGCCCATCAAAAAGCCTGAAGGTCTTTTTTGAGCATTTAAAAATGGAATTTAGTGAACTCACTTCATGTAGTAGGTATAAATATTGCTCATTATTGTGAACAGTTTTATTTTTTCAAAATTAAATTAACTGCTCTCCATGAAACAATGCAACAGTGATCTAAACATATATAAATCATTATTGAGGGAAATAATTCCCCGTAGGGGTCTCCCCTAAAACAGATAAATAAATAAATAAATAAATCAATAAATAAAAAAAATAAGGACTGAATGATAATGGTTCACATTGTGTAAATACTTGTTTATTCAAAACATCTCCAGAAGCTACACATAAACCTTAAAAATCATTATGCTTACCATCCAGCTAGTGGAGGTGCAGTGAAACGAGCTAACCAGACCCTAAAAAACAAAACTGAGTAAATTAATGGCAGAAACAGATTCATCATGGATTGAGTCTTTACTGTTTGCATTGATTTCCCACATAAGATAATTGGACTCTCCTTGTGAGATAACCACTGGCCTTCCTACAAGGATAATTAACACCCAGTTTTCTTCAAAACAGGTTACCCCTCACTGGATTGAATGATTGTGCACTTAACCATGTTTTTGAAGCTAAATTTTTAATCAGGTGAAAGCTGCCCTTCTGGAGCCTACGTTGGTGCAAACTCTACAACATTCAGCCTTGAATCAAGGACCATAGGACCATATCAGGTGATGCCGACAAACACCCAGTGCCGTTCGGATAGCTGAGAGGGCCACCTGGAGACATGCATCCCAGTGCACATCTTTTCCGAACCATGCCACTGAAGGAAGGACAACGATCTAACCTGCGGAGTGCGGAGAGAGGACGCCGTTGGACGATTATGGCTGCATCTTTATCTTTGGATTAGATCACTGAAATGGCCGTTGCCATGTCCTGTTTTTCAACAGAGCGCAAGTGGGACCCCAAATGTCCACATATATTCATATCTTTCACACAGTCAACGGATTCACCTGCAGTCATCGATCTCACTGAGATCATCCATATCGATACTCAGACACCCCATCTCGTACAAAAGAGTAAAAATGGACTGTCTACGAGAACAGAGGAAGACACAGAAGAACCGATATAAAAAGAGCATAAACGGACATGGACTAAACTTTGCCCAAGAGAAAAAAAAAAAACAAAACAAAAAAAAAAAAAAACTATTTCAATAAAATGAGTTTTTGCCTATTTTTGCTATTGTTTCTTTGAAAATATCATTGTATTGTAAATTTTGTAACACACAGTGAAATTTCATTGATTCTTGTTTTTGTTTTTAAAAATTGTTAATGGATCTTTTTTATTTTGAAACTGTCAATGTAATTTCTAAAAATGTTGTGTTGACACTTTGTGTCAAAAGGGAGGAATGTAAGAAATTACATAGTCTTACTGTCTCACTGATCAAAAGTGCTTAAGGACAGGAAGAGTAGAGAATGACATTTTGCATGAAGTGTTAAAAGAAGCCACAGGTGGCAACACTTGCCCCACATGGAAAGATACAAGTTAGATAAAACGCCATTTGCTGTTTATCTGTTCTGCATCAAAGGGTCACTGTCATGAGAGGACAAGATGCACCCAAACATCAAGGAGTCATTGTGATGTAAAGAGAATGTTTTTACGACTGTTGTAACCGGAGGTAACCTCCCCACACTGACTGTACTTAAACGGAGATCAATTTAGAGTTCATCAGAAGAACGCTCTTGCCTTCTTCTCCACGCTGCGTGAATAAACGAGATCTGATTCAATTACGCTAAAATCTGAAGTTCTTCGGAGACTTAGCAACTCTCTACCTCACAAAGGAGAATTTCCACGACACCAGTCAACAAGTCACCTGTCACCATCAACATGGCACTTTTTAATGTTCGCTCTCTTTTAAATAGAACCTTTTTAATGAATGATGTGATTTTAGATAATAACTTAGACTGTCGTCTTTTAACTGAGACATGGCTTGGCACTGACGCATCCGCAGTTCTCACTGAGGCTTCCCCGCCAAATTTTATTTTTTTATTTTCTACTAGAGAGGGTAGAAGAGGGGGCGGGACGGCATCCATTATTCATAACGCACTAAACTCAAATTTAGTGTCTTTTAACAGTTACACGTCATTTGAGCACCATGCCTTTACTTTTAGCAGCCCTCCGATTCTCTGCATTAATATATATAGACCACCCCATCACTCTACTTCCTTTATCAGTGAATTTTCCGAACTGTTATCAATCATCCACACCTCTTATAGCAGAATTTTAATAACTGGTGATTTTAATCTACACGTTGATGTTACCTCGGACTCAATATCCAGAGAGTTTTTAAATCTTTTGAATTGTCTTGATTTTACGCAACATGTCATGCAGCCGACTCACAACAGAGGACACACCCCGGACCTGGTCATAACCCATGGCCTATCCATCGGTGTGTCCTCTGTTGTCGACTTGGCTGTATCTGACCACTACTGTGTATTTTTTAACATCACCAGTTTTAACCAAGAGGAGGCCCCGGTGAGAACAGTGAGGAGGCGCTATCTAACTTCTGAAGTGGCTGCAAATTTCATGGGGATTTTACAGAGCACTCCTGCTGAAATTTTACCTGCACCGTGTAATTTTATCGTTGACAATTTTAACAGTAGACTGAAGTCGACTCTGGACTCAGTAGCTCCACTTTTAACGAAAACAATAAAAAGAAAACCTATACCCGCATGGAGAAAAAATGGTGAAATCAATGAACTGAAAAGAAAATGCAGGAGTGCTGAGAGAAAATGGAGAAAAAGTAAATTGACAGTTCATTATGAGATTTTACATGAACAACTCACCCGGATTGGCGTTACCGGGGCCCCACCCTGGAGCCAGGCCTGGGGTTGGGGCTCGCAGGCGAGCGCCTGGTGGCCGGGTCTTTGCCCACGGGACCCGGCCGGGCCCAGCCCGAAGGAGCGACGTGGGCCCGCCCTCCGGTGAGCTCACCACTCGCTGGAGGGTTCAGAAGGGGCCGGTGCAGAGGGATTTGGGTGGCAGTCGTGGGCGGGAGCCCCGGCGACCCAATCCCCGGACGGTGACTCTAGCCATGGGGACATGGAATGTCACCTCGCTGGGGGGGAAAGAGCCTGAGCTGGTGCGGGAGGTCGAGCGGTACCGGCTAGAAATAGTCGGGCTCACCTCCACGCACAGTCTGGGCTCTGGAACCCAACTCCTTGAGAGAGGCTGGACTCTCTTCTACTCTGGAGTTGCCCGCGGTGAGAGGCGACGAGCTGGGGTGGGCTTGCTTATAGCTCCCCAGCTCAGCCGCCATGTGTTGGAGTTTACCCCAGTGAACGAGAGGGTCGCTTCCCTGCGCCTTCGGGTCGGGGATAGGTCTCTCACTGTTGTCTCGGCTTATGGGCCGAACAGCAGTGCAGAGTACCCGGCCTTCTTGGAGTCCCTGGGAGGGGTACTGGAGAGTGCTCCAACCGGGGACTCCGTTGTTTTACTGGGGGACTTCAACGCTCACGTGGGCAGCGACAGTGTTACCTGGAGGGGTGTGATTGGGAGGAACGGCCTCCCTGATCTGAACCCGAGTGGTGTTTTGTTACTGGACTTCTGTGCCAGTCACAGTTTGTCCATAACGAACACCTTGTTCAAGCATAAGGGTGTCCATATGTGCACGTGGCACCAGGACACCCTAGGCCGGAGGTCAATGATCGACTTTGTGGTCGTGTCATCTGACCTCCGGCCGTATGTCTTGGACACTCGGGTGAAGAGAGGGGCTGAGCTGTCAACTGATCACCACCTGGTGGTGAGTTGGATCCGCTGGCAGGGGAAGAAGCTGGACAGACCTGGCAGACCCAAACGTATTGTGAGGGTCTGCTGGGAAAGTCTGGCGGAACCCTCTGTCAGGGAGGTCTTCAACTCCCACCTCCGGGAGAGCTTTAACCAGATCCCGAGGGAGGCTGGGGACATTGAGTCCGAATGGACCATGTTCTCCACTTCCATTGTTGACGCGGCTGTCCGGAGCTGTGGCCGTAAGGTCTCCGGTGCCTGTCGTGGCGGCAATCCCCGAACCCGGTGGTGGACTCCGGAAGTAAGGGATGCTGTCAAGCTGAAGAAGGAGTCCTACCGGGCCTGGTTGGCCCGGGGGTCTCCTGAGGCAGCTGACGGGTACCGGCAGGCCAAGCGAGCTGCAGCACGGGCAGTCGCTGAAGCAAAAACTCGGGTCTGGGAAAAGTTCGGGGAGGCCATGGAGGAGGACTATCGGTCGGCCTCGAAGAAATTCTGGCAAACCATCCGGCGCCTCAGGAGGGGGAAGCAGTCCTCCACCAACACTGTTTACAGTGGAGGTGGGGAGCTGTTGACCTCGACTGGGGACATTGTCGGACGGTGGAAGGAATACTTCGAGGATCTCCTCAATCTCGCTGACACGCCTTCCATAGAGGAAGCAGAGACTGGGGTCTCAGAGGTGGATTCATTCATCACCCAAGCCGAAGTCACTGAGGTAGTTGGGAAGCTCCTCAGTGGCAAAGCACCGGGGGTGGATGAGATTCGCCCTGAGTATCTCAAGTCTCTGGATGTTGTGGGGCTGTCTTGGTTGACACGTCTCTGCAGCATCGCGTGGCAGTCGGGGACAGTGCCTCTGGACTGGCAGACCGGGGTGGTGGTCCCCCTATTCAAAAAGGGGGACCGGAGGGTGTGCTCCAACTATCGGGGGATCACACTCCTCAGCCTCCCTGGGAAAGTCTACTCCAGGGTACTGGAGAGGAGAATTCGGCTGATAGTCGAACCTCGGATTCAGGAGGAACAATGCGGTTTTCGTCCTGGCCGTGGAACACTGGACCAGCTTTTCACCCTCCGCAGGGTGCTCGAGGGTTCATGGGAGTTTGCCCAACCAGTCCACATGTGTTTTGTGGACTTAGAGAAGGCATTCGACCTTGTCCCTCGTGGCATTCTGTGGGGGGTGCTCCGGGAGTACGGGGTCGGAGGCCCTCTGTTAAGGGCTGTACGGTCCCTGTACGACCGGAGCAGGAGCTTGGTTCGCATCGCCGGCAGTAAGTCAGACCTGTTCCCAGTGCATGTTGGACTCCGGCAGGGCTGCCCTTTGTCACCGGTTCTGTTCATTATTTTTATGGACAGAATTTCTAGGCGCAGCCTCGGGCCGGAGGGGATCTGGTTCGGGAGCCACTGGATCTCATCTCTGCTTTTCGCGGATGATGTGGTCTTGTTGGCTCCTTCGAGCCAGGACCTCCAGCATGTCCTGGGGCGGTTTGCAGCCGAGTGTGAAGCGGCTGGGATGAGAATCAGCACCTCCAAATCCGAGGCCATGGTTCTCGACCGGAAAAAGGTGGCTTGCTCCCTCCAGGTGAGAGGAGAGTTCCTGCCTCAAGTGGAGGAGTTTAAGTATCTTGGGGTCTTATTCACGAGTGAGGGAAGGATGGAGCGTGAGATTGACAGGCGGATCGGTGCAGCGGCCACAGTAATGCGGTCTTGTATCGGTCTGTCGTGGTGAAGAGAGAGCTGAGCCGAAAGGCGAAGCTCTCGATTTACCAGTCAATCTACATTCCGACCCTCACCTATGGCCATGAACTTTGGGTCATGACCGAAAGAATAAGATCCCGGATACAGGCGGCCGAAATGAGTTTCCTCCGCAGGGTGGCAGGGCGCTCCCTTAGAGATAGGGTGAAGAGCTCTGTCACCCGGGAGGAGCTCAGAGTAGAGCCGCTGCTCCTCCACATCGAGAGGAGCCAGCTGAGGTGGCTCGGGCATCTGTTTCGGATGCCCCCGGGACGCCTCCCTCGGGAGGTGTTCCTGGCATGTCCCGCCGGGAGGAGACCCCGAGGAAGACCCAGGACACGCTGGCGTGACTATGTCGCCCAGCTGGCCTGGGAACGCCTTGGGATCCTCCCGGAAGAGCTGGAGGCAGTGTCCGGGGAGAGGGAACTCTGGGTGTCCCTGCTCAGGCAGCTACCCCCGCGACCCGGCCCCGGATAAGCGGACGAAAATGGATGGATGGATGGATGGATACATGAACAACTCAAAATCTACAATAATGCAGTCAGAAAGGCACGAATTTCCCATTTCTCACAACTCATCACCAACCATAAAAATAACCCCCGATTCCTATTCTCCACCTTCGATATTTTAACAGGTTCTAAATCTAATAACATTTTTATGACACCCACAGACGATCTTTGCGAGAACTTTGCAGACCACTTCAGAACCAAAATCAAGGACATCAGATCCTGTCTCTTATCCAATCAAGTTTTATCTGGTGACACACCTGAACTGTTGTCCTTGCCTGAGGAAACACTGGAGAGTTTTGCCCAAGTTGATGCAAGGACATTTGGTCGAGAATTTTCCCAAGTAAACCCAACAACCTGCCTTTTAGACCCAATTCCCACATCACTCTTAAAATCATTTTATGGTTTCTTTGAGGAACAGTTTTTATACATCATGAACTGCTCTCTTCAGATGGGTGTCTTTCCCACCGCCTTCAAAACGGCGGTGGTGAAGCCCCTTCTTAAGAAGAGCAACTTAGACCCCAGCGTTTTTAATAACTACCGACCTGTATCCAACTTACCGTTTTTAAGTAAAATTTTAGAGAAACTGGTTTTTAACCAAGTAAATGATTTTTTAAACAAAAATAACATCTTTGAGAAACATCAGTCTGGTTTTAGGAGAAACCACAGTACCGAGACAGCACTTTTAAAGATTTTAAACGACATCAGATGGAATCTAGATAAAAAAAAGCTCACAGTGTTGGTTCTACTGGATCTAAGCGCCGCTTTTGATACAGTAGACCATCACATTTTATTAAACAGACTCAGCCATCTAGTCGGCCTCTCTGGTACTGTCCTCAACTGGTTTTGTTCTTATCTCACAGACCGATGCTTTTATGTAAGTTTGGATACATGTTCCTCGGGAACCCATGAAATTGGATGTGGGGTTCCCCAAGGGTCAATTTTAGGTCCACTACTTTTTAATCTTTACATGCTCCCTCTTGGGGACGTCATCAGGAGGCACGGCATCAGCTTCCATAGTTACGCTAATGATACACAACTGTACATTGCCATGTCTCCTGATGACACAGAGCAAGTGAATGCCCTTTTTAACTGTATTGTAGACATCAAGTCATGGATGGCAGTGAATTTCCTACAGCTCAACCAGGACAAAACTGAGGTTTTAGTTATAGGTCCTGAAGGCCAGAGAGAGAAACTTTTTCCAAAACTACAAGATCTTAAACCAACACAATCAGTAAAAAATCTGGGCGTGATTTTTGATTCTGAGCTGAACTTTTTCCACATATCAGAAATATGACGAAAATAGGTTTTTATCATCTTAAGAACATAGCCAGAGTCCGCCCGTTTCTCTCCCAGGCCAGTACGGAGGTGCTAATGCATGCTTTTATCTCCTGTCGCTTAGATTATTGTAATGCCCTGCTCTCTGGTCTTCCAAAAATGAGTACTCTAAATCTCCAATTATTACAAAATTCAGCCGCACGCGTGCTGACGAGGACCAGAGGGCGGGAGCACATTACACCAGTTTTAAAGTCACTGCATTGGCTCCCCGTCCGTTTCAGGATCGACTTTAAGGTTCTTTTACTGGTTTTTAAATGTCTTAACGGCCTTGCGCCCTCCTACTTATCTGACCTGCTTTTACCATATCAACCCTCACGGACCCTGAGGTCCTCCGGCACTGGCCTTTTATCCATACCAAAACCAAGAACTAAAACCCACGGTGAGGCGGCATTTAGCCACTATGGCCCCCGCTTGTGGAACCTCAGGTCTGCAGAGACTGTTAATATTTTTAAGGGAAGGTTGAAGACACACCTTTTTAATCAGGCTTTTAACTAATATCTTAAATTCTTATTCCATTCTTATGTGGTTCTATTGTATTTTATTTTGTTGCTCCAAATTTTTACTTTTTTTTTTTTTTTTAATTTTATTTTATTATCATATGTATTTTATTCTCTTAGCTGTTCATTACATTTACCTATCTTTTGTCATGGTTTTTATCTTTTCTTATGTCTTTCTTTTTTATTATTTTTTAAGGTTTTAACTCCAGAGTTTCCTCAGGGGGGTCCTCCACACTGGGAGCTATGTCTGGGTTGCTGCTGGGGCCCTGTCCCTGGGTCCCTTCGGCCCGGCCAGATGTTGTCTGTCGGGGTCAGGGGGGGCCTGGGCACTGGTGCCCCCGTGACACAGACTGTGACTCCTCCCGGTGTGGACGGCCCCAAAGGTGGCGTATCCTCAATCCTCATTGCCTTGCCATGTCTCCTTATTGCCAGTAGTAAGAGTGTGCAGGTGTGTGTGTGTGTGTGTGTGTGTGTGTGCTTATGTGGGTGTATATAGTATGGAAGGTGGGAGGGAGGGGCTTTCTTTTATATTGTTTTATTTTTCTTATGTAAAGCACTTTGTGCTACATACCAATGTATGAAAAGTGCTCTATAAATAAAGTTGATTGATTGATTGATTGTACCCCGGACATTGAACTGCTGGCTGTGGGAATGCGCCCGTATTATTTACCGAGGGAGTTCATGTCCACCATTGATATCGCTGTTTACATCCCCCCGTCAGCTGATGCAGTGGTGGCATGTGAAGTCATCAGCTCCGCTGCTGCCAAACTGCAGACTGAACACCCGGATGCATTCATGGTTATTACAGGTGATTTTAATCATGCCTCACTAGACAAAACTTTAAATAACTTTCATCAATATGTTGACTGCCCCACAAGAGACAATAAAACGCTGGATCTCCTGTATGCTAATGCCGTGGATGCATATGACGCCACAGCCCTTCCCCCCCTCGGCAGGTCAGACCACAACTTTTGTGGTCATGATGACTCCCAAGTATGTTCCTCTTGTGAGAAGGCAGGACAGTGAGGAGGTGGACACAGGAGGCTGCTAAGGCACTGCAGGACTGCTTCGAGCTGACAGACTGGGATGTACTCTGTGAGCCTCATGGGGTGGACAGTGATCTGATGACTGACTGCATCACCGATTACATCAGATTCTGTGAGGACACCAACATGCCAGCCCGGACCATACACTGCTTCTCCAACAACAAGCCCTGGATCACCAGTGACCTGAAGGCACTTCTGAACAAGAAGAAGAGGGCTTTCAGGTCTGGAGACAGAGAGGAGCAGAGGAAAGTGCAGCACGAACTCAGAGAGATGCTGAGGACATGTAAGGACAGCTACAGGAGGAAGCTGGAGGCCAAACTCCAACAGAACAGTGTGAGAGATGTTTGGACGGGAATGAAGAACATCACGGGGATGAAGGGGAAAGACAGGCAGACATGAGGGAGCCTGAAGAGAGCAAACCAGTTCAACCAGTTCTTTAACAGGTTTAGCTCACCTCCTGTCACCCCTCCTACATCCCCAGCCTCCCACACACCCACACTGTCCCAAATGGCTCGGCCCTCCCCCCAGCACTCTCCTGTGCAGCATCTCTGAGATCCTTCAATGTGTGCAGCAAGATGTTGGAGATCTTTCACCAGTCTGTTGTTGCCAGCGTCATTTTCGTTGCTGCTGTGTGTTGGGGAAGCAGCATCAGAGCCAGGGACACTAACAGACTTGATAAAATCATCAAGAAGGCTGGCTCTGTACTTGGTCTCAGGTTGGAGACTTTTGAGACCGTGGTGGAGAGGAGAACTCTGAATAAACTGTTATCCATCATGGACAATGATCAGCACCCTCTCCATCACACAGTAGACAGACAGCGGAGTACCTTCTCTCACAGACTGCTGCAGCTCCGCTGTCGAAGGGACAGATACAGGAAATCTTTTCTGCCACATGCCATCCCACTGTACAATAACAGCTAAAACTCTGGTTAGAACACAGTGTCTGCGCACCACCGCACCTTATATTTTATCTTGCACTACAGTCACTCTGCTTATTTGTACATTTGTAAATACATTTTGTATATTTTCTTGTATTCTATACATTTTTTTTTACATTTTGTACATTTTTTTGTATATATTACGTTTTTCTATTGCTATTTAATATGTCCAGGTTGTTCCTCTTATTTCATTGTGTTGTTATTGTCTCTGTGTTATGCTGCTGCTACACTGTAATTTCCCAGCTTGGGATCAATAAAGTATATCTATCTATCTATCTATCTATCTATCTATCTATCTATCTATCTATCTATCTATCAGGGGAGGGGAACACAGGTGAAAACAATCAGGGATCAGGGGAGATGTCAGACCAGTGACACAAGAGGAAGGGCAAGTGGTCTGAAACGAGAGGAGACTTACTTTTCAAAATAAAACATGAAAATCACGAGACAAAAAACCCAGGACGGCACCCCCCTCACCGCAGTGTGACAATGTTCATTTTATCAAATAAATGTGAGTACAGTAAAAGTATGTTTTCAGTGTCCCGGTGTAATACATCACTGTACAAGTAGTACTTGTCAATACTTCTTGAGACTAAATTGGCCAACTTTATAGAAGTTTCCTTAAATATAACACTTTAAAGTCTGCTTAGTATATAGATTATATACAGTATAAGAATAAACATATTTGTTGTTAAGTTAGTTGTTAGCCCAAAAGAGTAATGAATAATGCACTGAATCATTTGTAACAGCTTTGTTGTCAACCTGACTCAACTAGCTAGCTTACTGACTTGAACCTAACAAGCCACAAACATTTCATACATCCCAGTCAATCATCAGGGCAGAGGGAAAAGATCAGATCATCAGTAGAACGGATTAATAAGATAATATTTTGCGGCATTTAACTTGTAAAACTATAATTTAGCCTACCTGTTTTCCTTTTTTTTACTCAGACTTCATGTTGTAAGGTGAATGGCAACACCTGCTGAGAGTTAAATTGTTCATTTCCATGGTTACAGATTGGCAGCAGCAGCCTGTATCACGTCCAGGTTCTGTCGTAAAGATTTACAGATCGTGAATTAGTAATCCATACCTCGAAATTATATGGCTTCAACCCCAATCACTGTCACTATAAAACTGATAACTCAAATACACATTCAAATCTAAACTGAATGTGCTGAAAGTTAGTAGTGTTCCCTGATTCTGCTACAGGTTTGTTAACATCAGTTATAAAGTTTTAAACAGAAGTATGATTAAATTCTGCCTTTTGAATGTGAGAAACACAAATATTGAAAATTATATTCTCTATCTCATACTCAACTTAAATTTGCCATATATCCTATCATTCATATACTCATTATATAACTCATTTTTAAAATATTTTTGTAGATGCAAGCCCACTTGAAAGTCATATTTTAAAAAAATACAGGTTGTGCCTTTATAATCCACAGACATATATAAGTGTGTTGTTTAAAGATTCAGGGGCTCTTGTTTTGGAGAAGAAATTCAAACCCAGAATTTTGACATTTACAATATTAATGAGATTATAACACAAACTCAGAAATATGATTTCCATAAGTGGATGAACAAACTGTCTTCCTGGGAAAATAATGTCCCAGTACACTGTTTAAAGCTAAGTGGCAGGGTCAAAGTAAGAACAGTATAAATTGTGTTGTCCTTTAAGGTCAGTTTGTTTATTCAGTCATGACAACAAAGAGAGTTTGTTTATTTAGTTTGTTTTGGCAGAAAAAATCCCTCAATAAAGATATTTCTCTTCTTATTAACATTTCTTCTCCTCCTTGGTTTTAAGATCTATTGATGTTGGATGAGCTGCAGCTCATTAACTGGTTTAGCAGAAGCATCACAGGGCATTTGTTGTTACTACAACCTTGCCACTCTGCTGGTCAATCGACCAAATTGACATGTGACGTCATTCTAACAACAACAGTCACATCTGGGTAGACAAGTGGCAATTGATTGGCATCATTAAGATATGTAAAATTGCCAAACTGGTTTATTTCTGTTATTTTCAGGTGCTACTGTAAATTATATCTTAATAAATACGATGGTTTACCTGTCTGATGTTTCTGCTGTGTTTCTTTTTCGTACTGTGTTGGTTTTTGTATTTGATATCTACCACACAGTAATACACAGAGTAAAAAAAATGCCTCAAAACTAACAATAGCAAAAGTGTTGTTGTTATCAATGATGAATTAGATCTATACACTTTGAAGTAACATCATGAAAAAGACAATCAAAATATGTGAGCTTGTGCAAAAAGCAGGGTTTTCTACCTGAAGATATTGTTAACAAACATTGTGATTGGTTCCATATTTCTAAATAAACCACCAACTCTTCTAGGGCTAAGAAGACCACCACTTCACTCCAAACAAATATTCATTGATAACAACACCATCATGAATTCAGATAGAAATGGTGGGAGAGAATTCTAAAATTTAGTAAATGAGAAACCAATAGTCACAAAACAAAATGTTGTGTAACAGTCATGCAAGAGACCAGAAAAGGAAGCAGAACACATGTTTAATGGACATCTAACAGATGCCTCCTAATGGAGGAAATTACAGGCCAATTAGCGAGCATCCAATTAGAGTTAGAGGAGCCTAACAGTGATTTGGTCTGTGGGTCTGAACCTATTTATAGGATCCAATACATCAGACTGGGTATAGGCTTTGAAATAGCGAGCCGTGTGTTTGTCAGCTGAGGTCATGTTGTGGATGTTGTCTGCAAAGAGCTGTTTGTTTTGCTTTGTATATGATGTTTTCATGTGATATTTATGTGTGTTGTGCTTGTGAAAATTCTACAGACGATCTGTGGAGAGAAAGACTTAGAACAATCTGAATTTTGTTTTTCTCAGTAGTCTTTCAGGGCTTCCATATAATTCTCAGTCAACACGTAGGCCTTGTTGTTGACTTACAAACTATGCAACAGAACAGCTATTGAGCATTTTGTGATTGATTGAACAAAATAAGTGTCCTTCCCATGTCTGCTGCTTCTGTCTCAGCCACAGCCACTCTGTAGCTGTTGTATTGAATAATAAAACCATATATGTCACACCTTATTCACAATCATGATTGTCTCTTTTTTTCTTTGAGTTTTCAAATTTTGCTCCACATGATGCAATGTGAACACTTGTTTGCTGTGCGGATGGTGACATTAATCACTGATTCTGATATGGACAAAGTCATAAAGACAATAAAACAGCATTAACAAACCTTTTCATGGTTTCTATATCAAATCCATGTATGATCTGCAAGAACAAGTTTTCTGATATGCAGACTAACATTTAAATCTATATTTATGACACATGGGGCCAGTTGCTCAAAGGTAATCTGATCAAATTGGTTGCTCAAAAGGGAAAGAAGGAATCTGAAATCAGATTACATCACGGAATCCAATCCTGGTTTTAATCTGGATCAAACCTTCAGTTTGTGTTGTTCAAAACGTTTCAGTAGGATTTGGACACCTTTGATCCAAAAAAACAGGATTATCCTGATCCCAACAGGGGGTAGGATTTCAAGGTGGATGTCAGGAAGAAAATGTAGAAAAACTTTAAAATTGTTCAAATAATACATTTGTATCATTTAGTGTACATACTTTAATTTATATTTTGCTGTTACAGTGATAAAGTAGATAAAGTAGACATAGGCTATCAATTAAGCCTTTCAGTATAGTAAAGTACAAATAAAATAAGAATTTGAACGGGGGCCAAGCCCCCCTGTGCGACTCGGACCCGAGCACTGCAGAGCCCATGAAAGTTGGCCCCAAAGGATGACAGGCTCAGGGCAGAAGTGAGGACACAGGCCAACGTCTGAGCCGTGGTATTCGCTGTAATGGGAAGTGCACTGGAAGTGCAAAAGGCTAAATATGTGCCGATTTGGATTTGTTGTACTAAATCACGGCCACATTGACCAGTCATGACCACCTTCAAGATGTGGCCTCAGGATTGAAAAATCTGTGTAGCTATTCAAGAGATATAAACTTTCCATATTTTTAGCGCCCCCTAGTGGCCAAACTTCGGCTCATCCCTTTCCAGTGTCATGGCAACCAAGGATCTGAAATTTGGTGTCAATAGCATTTAGTTTGACCGAGATATCAGATAACAGTTTACATTTTTATAGCTAGCTACAGAAATTTGTTCATTAATAATTTGCGCATTTTTTGACTGAGCGAAATTCTTTTGCTAACTTTAGATCAGGTCCAGCTGAAGAGTGTACATGCCAAGTTTCACGCAGATAGGACAAAATCCCAAGGAGGATTTCGAGAAAGTAGGTTTTCCAGTTTTTGCAATTTTGCTAAAAAACTTTCTAGGCGCAAGTGGGCGTGGCCAATCGCAAAGTGATTTAGCTCCATTCAGGGAATCTGGGGATACAAGGTTTTTGAATGTGCGACATACGGTGTGCGAGTTATAGGCATAAACATGTTGGCCTAGGTTATAGCGCCCCCTGCAGGCGGATATATGTAGTTTTTTGTGTCTGAGATATTCGCAGGAGTCTGGACCAACCCTCCAAATTGCACTACCCCCCATTGCACGGTGTAGCCTGCAGCACCACTTTTAGCCGGAGAAAAATCAAAATCGAAATCTTTACAATTACAATAGGGTTCCTAGCACGGTCCCTAAGGTGTCTGCTTGCATACGCGCTCCCTCAGCCCTGGCCCCCTAATGCTTAGAATCACAAGAAATACAATACAATTTTATATGGAAAAATAAACATCACTACATCAGAAATAGAGACGTGATAAAGGACTATGAGGATGGTGGTATAAAAGCAATTGACTTTGAAATTATGAATGGAATATTAAAGATCAAATGGCTCCAATCCTTCTAAAGAAATGATGATGAGATATGGTTCTCGCTACCTCCTCTTGTTTTCAACAAAGTTGGAGGTATTGAGTTTCTATTTGTATGTGATTTGATCCAAACTGCTCATAAAACTTTCCAAATTTCACCAACAGGTTCTGTTGAATTGGAAAATAATGGAGACGCACGTGACTTGCAGACGGGATGGCTGCGTAGCGCGGTTGCTTTTGCCCTTTCCTCCAACTTTTACATATTATCCATCCACTTCGCATTGTTTAACTTGACAGCCCTTTGCCCTGAGTCTCAGTGAATCCCGTTGTATACCATGGCTGAAGGTTTGAGAAGCAAAGTCGGGTTTGACCCTCTGAAAGACGACGAAAAGCTTCAGTCATTTAAGCTAAGTTGCGAAGTTTAAACAACGGCTGGACAACATAAAAACAGAGGTAACAAAGAACTCAAATTAAATTAAGAAGCTGAAAACAGATCACAAGGGGCTCTCCACCCAGCTGGCTAAATCCGAGCAGTCTCTCCAAACGACATGCTGCAAACTCGAAGCAAACATTGCAGTGCTAGAGGACAGATCCTGCAGGGATAATGTTCGCATTATCGACCTGCCAGAAAAAATTAAGAACGGCAACGCAGCGGACTTTGTTTCATCCTCACTCACTAAATGGCTTCCCACCCTTGTCGGTGGGAAGATGGAGGTGATGCGGGTGCATCGTATAGGACCAGAGCGTAACACCGGATCCCGCACCCTGATCTTCAAGATGCTACGTTACACAGACCGGGACCGCATCTTGAGGGCAGCCAAGGGCTCTTGATTGAGGTCGATGGCAGAGAGGTCCGCTTCGCCGCGGACTACAGCAACTACACCATCAAATGGTGCTGCTCATTTTCCCAGGCGATGGAGACAGCCAGGAAATTCGGTTTCATTCCGTTCCTGATTTATCCAGCTAAACTACAGCTGTCCCGCGGGCTGGGGCGCTGAAAAGGGGGGGATAAGGGGAAGGATTCTAGGGGCCCATCATTGACAGGGGCCCAGAAAGGCCCCTAATAAAATTATAATACTGACAAAAAAATATGATACTAATTTGTTAGTTATAATCATAAATAGGCCTATGCATCACTTAATGCACAGATAATAACACTTTTTATTTTGGAAACATTTTTCAAGGCCCCCCCTTAAGTAAAATGGTTCGGTCCTCCCATCAATCAACTGAACTGCTGTGCGGTGCGGTGTATCAGTCAGTGAGGAGACCGAGAGAAGGCAAAATGCCCGAGTCAGGTAGCCAAAAAAGGAAAGACAAAAAGATTAGGCAGGAAAGAGAAGCAAAGGGGCGTCAGTATGTCACCCAGTTTTTCCAAAAACAAGGTGGGTTTGGTTCATGTGGTGGAAAGTTCTGGAACACATTAGTCTGTTGTTTATCTTAACCTTGTGGTTTTTAAGCTAGCTCACTTTTCTCCCCATATTAGCTCATATTTTGGAAGAAAACTCTGGATTTTTAGATTTCACTGTTCACGTTTAGCAAGCTGCCCATATTTAATCAGTTGACCACCCCTCCTGTCAAAAATGATGCATGTTTGAACAGACACGTCATGTGCAGCAGCAGGAGCCGCAGCTGTCTGTGAGCCCCGTGAGCCCCCTACCCCTGAACCAGCCCCAGTACCTCCACCTACCCCTGAACCAGCCCCAGTAGGCCTACCCACAACTGAGGAAGGAAGTGAGCAGCTCTGTGTTGAATTAATCTATTATTATGGAAAAAAAGATAAATTGAAATTAATGAATAAAGATCATTCTGAAATAAAAACACATAGTCTGTATTTATTTCAGAATGATTTAAATGGTTTATAAAGCATATAGCGTATAACTTTATTTTGTTTTGTTGAAATTTAGCTATCACTGAAACTGAACTATGAACTCACTGAAATACTATGTTTGGGCAGTAGTTTGGGACTCTCACCCTTTGCTTTGCAGTATGAAAAGAGGATAAATTTTCTGGTGCTTGCAGACTAAGTGACTGCTCTCAATCCAATCAGAGAAACGTTAACAATATTAAATCGCAACGACCATAGAGCCTCATTTATGTATGTTTTTCCACCCCAACTCTAATTCCACCACGTACAATTTTGGAGATAAATTATTATTATTATTATTTTTAATAGATTTTTTTAACAAAATATAAACGTATATAACAAACTCCATTGCATTCTGAGTGTTCAGTGCTTCCCCTACCAAGTAACTGTCATGTTGTTCATTTCACACATATAGGAAATTATAGTCAAAAATGTAATTAAAATGCGGCCGGCTATACAGGGGCCCGGTAATATTTCTTTTCATGGGGCCCAAAATCCTTGGCAGCGCCCCTGCCCGCAGGTCAGAAGTGCACCTCTTTGAGACCCAGGCAGAGGCTGAGGATTTCCTCGGTGCTCAGTCCCTAACGAAGGACTCTGATGTCTGGTATACTGATCTACTAACACGGGATCTATAGACAAGTAAAGTATTATCCCATACAGCCATAACATACTTCAGGGCAGGGGCAATTTTAGGGTCAGAGCTTTAGGGGTGCTGAGCACCCAGTGAGCCCCACTGCCACTACCTACCCTTTTTTTCACAAAAACAAAAAATATGTCTATTGAAAAATAATTTAATCATGTTACCATTGGTTCAACTAACTGCAAAATCCAGATTTCTTTTCTTTTTTACTTTAGCTTAACACTTTTCCATAGGTGTGATTGGCAATGGCCAAAATAGCAGGAAAACATACGGCTCCACTATGTCTCTCTTTATATATTTTTTTTTGTCCCGTTATCGGCTTCAGCTAAGACAGAAATAGTTCGCCCCACATATCCAAAATTCTTAGAACAGTCAGTGTTTCCCCTATATTTTCTTGTAGCAGTGGTAGCAGTAAGCTAGCAACACTAAGGGGGGTCCGGGGCATGCAAGAAAATTTTGAAAAATATTTGACTACTGGTGAAATTTTTGAAAAAAATAAATAAATCAGAATTTCAGAATCAGAATCTGAGACATGAGACAAAATAGTGTAGAAGTTGCTGCTTGACAATATGTTAACCTCTTGAGCATTAGAGAACTTTTTTTTACCATTATTTCCTTTATTATTATATATTTTTTTATGGAAACAGAATCTGTTTCAGAAGTCAGTGGGCCACATGACATGGAAGATATTGAGAAAAAAAATAACATAATTTCTGCATATTAATATTCATATAAAAGGAAGCACTAAAATACAATAACGATAGGTGTGTCTCATTCGTCCAGTTTACTGATACAACCTGCTGCTGGTTTGGAGTCAGAGCCGGCCCTGGGCATAGGCAGTATAGGCAAATGCTAGGGGCGCCGTCATCCGCGGGGGGCGCCTAAAACGGTGGGAGAAAAAATAATAATAATAAAAAAACTCTCTCTCTCTCTCTCTCTCTCTCTCTCTATATATATATATATATATATATATATATATATATATATATATATATTTTACCAGTGCCATTACTACTATAATTTCGAAATATTATATAAGCCCACAGCAACATAACATAATATAGCAAAGACTATTGAATAACGGAGGGTTTTCTGGGTTCCTGGCTCGTTGCACTGTACCTGTCTTCTGTGAGGGGGGCGGGTCGAGAGGCGAGCTGCCTGAACCTGACCGCACTGAGACCCCAAGACCAAGAGAGAGATTTACTGATACTTTAGTGGAATTACAAGGTCCAAAAGACTGAAACCATCCGGCGCCCAGTCAAGGAAAAGACGGACAGAAGAGGAAGACGTTAAGGAGATACAGGTACAGTAACGTCAATGTGATGACGCGAAAGGAAATTAATAGTTTAATGATCGTTAACAACATCTTTGTTGGAGCAGAGTGTTAGCTTGCTAGCTTACTTCGGACGATAGCAGCATTGTTTAATAATCAGTAATTAGCTGAGTCGACGTGTGTTAATGTTACTCCACCTTAAATTCATCAGGTGTTATTTTACAGGTGTCTTTCCTGCTTGAATGTCAGTTAAAATGCTAGTACCGGTAGTTTTCCATTCCCTTTGTAACAGGGTCGTTGTAAGCCTTTGGTTTATTGTGTCACATTTTGTTTGTTTGTTAAAGTTTACATCAGTGTTAAAGTGCAGTTAAAGTGTATTAGTGTTAGTACTCCACACTTTAACTTTCCCATATCATTCATAGGCGAAATATATATACTGAACTTGCACTCTGGTTAGACTGAATTGTATTGCAATGACAATAAAGATCAATGAATCTCATCACATTTTCATTATTAGTCTATATTAGTCTTATGTATAGCACACATCAAGCATGTTTTTGTTTTAATTAAAATGTAACATCCAGTGGTCACATATACTTCTCTTCTCTCTTCAGATGCACTTTTAAAATATTTCACCACCAGCCCAGTGGCACAGCATCAGGTGCTCCTGTCCCTCTACCTCAGCACGGGAGGGTGACACAGCATCAGGACTAAAGGCTGCACCAATAGACCTGCTGACTGGACATCTCTTCTAACTGACAAAGTGATATGAGAGGTAGTTCACAGAGGCCCACTTCAAATAAGATCAAAAGATGGGAGAGTGTCAACATGACTTTTGTAACAAAGTCTTAGTCAATGCTGAAAAACTCAAAAGAAGCTGGCTGATGTACTCAAACAGAAATGATAGCTTGCACTGCTTCTGCTGCTAAATGTTTTCTCCAAAAGAATACACCGCAAAGCGGCTGACAATAGATAAGTGAGAGATGGCACTCTGAGGCTGAGAGATAATATGCTTGCACAATGCCTTATTTATATTGGATTTTTATCGCTTGTTTCTTTCTTCAGTTTTTATTTGGTGTGATATTTTTGACTTAAAAGAAATAAAATCTTGAATACATACATGCATTTACTGTGTGAGTCTATGGAAATTGATTGTGAAATTGACTGCGATGCGAGAGGGCACCGGCTAAGATCTTGCCTAGGGCACCAAATTACTCAGGGCCGGCACTGCCAACAACAGTAACTATGATCATTAAACTATTAATTTAATTTACTTCATCACATTGACGTTACTGTACCTGTATCTTCTTGACGTTTTTCTTCCTCTTCTTCCTCTTCTTTTCCTTCACTGGGTGCCAGATGGCTTCAGTCTTTTAGACCTTGTAATTCTGCTACAGTATCAGTAAATCTCTCTCTTGGTCTTGGGGTCTCGGTGTGGTCAGATTCAGGCAGCTCGCCTCTCGACCCGCTCTCCTCACAGAGGACAGGTACAGTGCAGCGAGCCAGGAACCCAGAAAAAAACGTCTCCCCATTATTTAATAGTCTTTGCTATGACGTTATGTCGCTGTGGGCTGATATAATATTTCAAATTAATAGTTTAGTAATAGTTTTAATAGTAGTAATGGCACTGGTAAAAAATATATTTTTTAATCACTATTATTATTTTTTTTTTTTTTTTTTGTTTCCCCCCGTTTTCGGCACCCCCGTGGATTACGTTGCCCCTAGCATTTGCCTATCCACCTGTTTCCTCCGAAGCCTATGAGGGCTGGCATGACAGATAACTACTTCCGCCGGTGGTTTTCTGTTTCCGGTTGCCTTGCAACTGCATGACGGACCGCTGCCGCCAAGCTAGCTGTGAACAACTAGCGTTAGGTCATAAGTGCTAAATTGTTTTTAAAATGAGCACAGGTGCAACATGTGCCGTTGTTGGTTGAAAATTAATGAAAATTGAAGTTTTTTTCGGAAACGTCTTGTGTAGTACATCAACAACTTAGACAAACATGTCCGTGCCCTGGGCCCCACACACCATGCTGAGGAAGGAGGAACGGAGACTAGCGTGGCTCGCGGCTTTGATACTAAAATAAATATTTAAGTTTATGAATATCTACCACAGTATAGCTGCTGCATGACGGCATGACTTCTCTAACCTGACAATGTCCGAGCAGCCGCACCCAACCATGGGTAAACTCACGAAGTCAGGAATAAGGTGGATACTGCCTATGCCCAGGGCCAACTCTGCCCACACACAAATACTCGGCCTCCAAAACATAATGACGATAAAAACAAAAGGATGATAAGAAAAAAACGTTCATAGTGTCAATAGGCTAGCCGCTAGCCAATCACACTTGCCATCCTTCCCATTAGTGAGGCGGCAGTTAGAAAAGTGGTGAAATATCTAGAAATCTAGAAGGTTTTAGACAGGCTAGGTGCTGATTAATGTAAGATAAATACATAGAATAATTACAGAACAGTATTTCGGTTACAGTTAGGCTATTTATTTTTAGCCTAATTGAATTTATGAACATTAAAAATGACCATGACATCATAACAGGGAGTCCAGCTGTGACAGGCTATTGTAGCTCAAGATAATGATGTATAGCATAGGCCTATTGGCTAGGCCAATGTTGTGGCAACTGACACAATAGGCATTTAATGCAATGACACCCTTTTAAAAGCCTATCTGAAAATATCTGACCCATGTTATTTATTAGCCTAAAATCGTGTCTCTGCCAGGCTTAAATCTTGTACTTTTGTAGTAGTTGCTTTAGGCCTACTTGAAGTTGGTGCTTTGAGAGTAAATCATTACTTCATTTTCCTTCGGTAATCAGTAGAAGGCTATGTGTTAACCTGGTCTGACTCACATCTTTAACACAGAAGTACTTAGGCCTATTTATTAGCTCACTCTGCTTCCTATTAGTTAGACTAACAAGAATATATTGGCACAAAATATTGGACAGGATACAAGATAACATTTGTGTAGCTTCACTACATATACATTCATCCACTCCCTTCCTCTACAATTAATAATTTATTGTAATCTAGGAGGTAGTGATGAGTCAAACAATGTAGCTGAATATAAATGACATGTATCTAGTTGTCATTTGAATAAAGTGTCTGTGTGTGAAGCAACAGGTAGACAGCTAAAACAGCTAAATGTAAACTCTTTTCCTTATGACTGAAACCCTGACAATTATTTTTACCCCTCCTTGAACTGCCACCTTACCGTGGTTTGGGGAGTTTGAGCACCTGAATGATCCTAGGAGCTATGTTGTCTGGGCTTAATGCTAATGCAAACAGGGCAAACAGGTCCTTGGTGATGGGTCAGACTAAGAGCAGTTCCAAAGCCCCTGATGAAGAAGATTACAACAAAGAAGTTCATGTCGCCCGGAATGGCATCACTGGGGCCCCACCCTGGAGCCAGGCCTGGGGTTGGGGCTCGCAGGTGAGCACCTGGTGGCCGGGTCGGCTCGATAGCGACATGGGCCCGCCCTTTAGTAGGCTCACCACCCGCAAGAGGGTTCAGAAGGGGCTGGTGCTGTGTGATTTGGGTGGCGGTCGTGAGCGGGGGCTCCAACGACCCAACTCCTTCAGAGAGGCTGGACTCTCTTCTACTCTGGAGTTTCCCGTGGTGAGAGGTGGCGAGCTGGTGTGGGCTTGCTCATGGCTCCCCAGCTCAGCCACCATGTGTTGGAGTTCTCCCCGGTGAGCGAGAGGGTCGCCTCCCTGTGCCTTCGGGTCAGGGATAGGTCTCTCACTGTTGTTTCGGCTTACGGGCCGAACAGCAGTGTAATTACCCAGCATTCTTGGGGGCCTTGGGAGGGGCACTGGAAAGTGCTCCAACTGGGGACTCCGACATTCTACTGGGGGGCTTCAACGCTCATGCAGGGAACAACAACGCTACCTGGAGGGGTGTGATTGGGAGGAACGGCCTCCCCGATCTGAACCCGACTGGTGTTCTGTTGGACTTCTGTGCTAGTCACAGTTTGTCCATAATGAACAACATGTTCAAGCATAAGGGTGTCCATCAGTGCACGTGGCACCAGGATGCCCTAGGCCGGAGGTCAATGATCGACTTTGTAGTCGTGTCATCTGACCTCCGGCTGTATGTCTTGGACACTCGAGTGAAGAGAGGGGCTGAGCTGTCAACTGATCACCACTTGGTGGTGAGTTGGATCCGCTGGACAGGCAGACCCAAACGCACTGCTGGTAACGTCTGGCGGAACCCTCTGTCCGGGAGGTCTTCAACTCCCACCTCTGGGAGAGCTTTGACCAGTTCCCGAGGGAGCCTGGGGACATTGAGTCCGAATGGACCATGTTCTCCACTTCCATTGTTGACTCGGCTGTTCGAAGCTGTCGCCATAAGGTCTCCGGTGCTTGTCGTGGAGGCAATCCCCGAACCCGGTGGTGGACACCGGAGGTAAGGGATTCTGTCAAGATGAAGAAGGAGTCCTATCGAGCCTGGTTGGCTCGGGGGAATCCTGAGGCAACTGACGGGCACCGGCAGGCCAAGCGTGTGGCAGCACGGATGGCCACTGAAGCAAAAACTCGGGTCTGGGAAAAGTTCGGGGAGGCCATGGAGGAGGACTACTGGTCGGCCTCGAAGAAATTCTGGCAAACCATCCAGCGCCTCAGGAAGGGGAAGCAGTCCTCCACCAACACTGTTTACAGTGGAGGTGGGGAGCTGTTGACCTCGACTGGGGACGTTGTCGGGCGGTGGAAGGAATATTTCGAGGATCTCCTCAATCCCACTGACACGCCTTCCTTAGAGGAAGCAGAGGCTGGGGACTTGCAGGTTGATTCATTCATCACTCAAGCCGAAGTCACTGAGGTAGTTTGGAAGCTCCTCGGTGGCAAGGCAGTCGGAGACAGTGCCTCTGGTCTATTCCAGGGTACTGGAGAGGAGAATTCAGCCCATGGTCGAACCTCGTATTGAGGAGGAACAATGCGGTTTTTGTCCTGGCCGTGGAACACTGGACCAGAGTTTGCCCAACCAGTCCACATGTGCTTTGTGGACTTGGAGAAGGCATTCAACTGTGTCCTTCGTGGCATTCTGTGGGAGGCGCTTCGGGAGTATGGGGTCGGAGGCCCTCTCCTAAGGGCTGTACGGTCCCTGTAAGACCAGAGCAGGAGCTTGGTTTGCATTGCTGGCAGTAAGTCAGACCTGTTTCCGGTGCATTTATAAAAGCTGAAATATACAAAAAACAAGAGAACAAGAAATAACAAAAAAACGTCAAAGACCAAAAACAAAGTAGCAGATAAAACAGCTAAACAAAGTGCAACAGAAAAGCGAAGTTCAAATCAAATGAAAAGATCAAAAATCAAAATCCAAACATAGCACAGCACTACTGTGCCAAAGAAGTCTCACAGGGCTGCTAGCATGACTGTAGACTATTAGGCTGAATCCCATTTCACCCCTTGGCCCTACCACTTGGCCCTACCCTTCCGTTTTGCGCGTTCACGTGTAGAGGTAGGGGTGTCCCAATTCCCATTAGGACGGAGACTTAGGGGGAAGTGGTAGGGCTATATACCCCTTCAAACAGAGATTTTCCAGAGGCACACTCCAAACGGAGGGCAATGACAGATTTCCCAGAATGCACTGCGAATCACCGGCAAGATGGCTGCTACCGCGAAAGAAGCTCACAAATGTAAGTATTTTCTACATTAATAAAGTTTTAAAATTTACGAAAACCTTTGTATTGTCTAGTTTAATGTTGTTTCAATGTGTGATGGTCATTTTCTTCATAAAATGCACACGAAAAAAAAATCGCTAGTAGTTGAGGCTTCAGGTTAACGTTACCAGGCTGAACGTTACTAGCGGTGCTCTGTGGGCAGCCCTGATAATCTATAGTGATAACGTTATCAATAAAAACTTCGGCAACCTCGCTGCTGGTATTCAGTTACATTGATAGCGTTATGGGATACGCAGGAATGTCATGCACAAATCGGATGTAACGTTAACATTAGCCTGTGCAGTGTATGAATGAATTTGAAGTTGTGAATGAATTGCAAGCATCCATGCTACACACTTGTTAAATTGATATTGTAACCCAAGCAATATCACTGGTTTATATGAGATCTCAACAACAGTTATCCCTGTGTGCTATCTATGCAGGGACTCCAGAAGAAACCAGACGGCTCATCCGGTTCAGAGCTGAAAATGAGCAGCGTTTCCTCAAATCCAAAGCTGCTGCAAAACAACTTTGGGAGTGAGTAACTTGTTTTAGGTTGCTTGGCTGCATACATAATTATGTTTTGTTTTTTTTTATCTTGCTTTTCATTGTTTTTATATTACTCCTCATGTTTGTTATGATACAGGACTAAATTAAAGTCCGTGTAAAGCAAAATCAGCCATTTTCTTCTAAACACATTAAACAGGTCATAAATGTGTTTACTTAAAACATGTAAAAGCCATTCGACCATTTAGAATTTAATTTTGGAGCTAGGCTCACAAACTTTTTTTCAACATTTCTGTGTTCAGGATTTAATGGGCGGGTCAGAAATCATGGCCGCGTTACGTAACGCGGCCATGATTTGCATAAACCCCGCCCTGCTGCACAAGTGGTATAAATACGTGCAGCGCATCAGCTTCAGCGGTTCTCCCACTCGCTCTCCAGTCTTGGATAGCATTGCTTAGTTTGCAGCTAGCTAACCAGCCAACCAGTCAGCTAAACAGTCACATTTCCTCCTCATCGCTCCTGCACCTTTCCTGGATGCCACAGTGTGCAGGGTGATGGCGCTGTTAGCTTATTTAAGTTTCCTTCAGATGACAACGTAAAGAAACGGTGGATCGATTTTGTCAAGAGGAGCTAACGTTACTGTGGGGAGTTGAACACCACCACCAACACCCGTCTCTGCAGTGTCCACTTAACCCCTGATCGTTTCAGCAACTGTCACCAGGTAAAGTCTGGATTTCTGCAGAGTCCGTTTAGGCTGGTCACTGGGGCCGAACCGATCCTCTCCGTCCCCGGCTTGCATCCTCTCCTCCCGCCGACAGCAAGTGCCAACGGCCTTATGTGGCCGCCCCCAGCCCCCCTCGACCCGCTGATGGCGGGTCCCACCGGCATAATGTTGCTGCGCCGCCGCAGCCGACACTCTCCGTCCCGCTGACGGCGGGTGCCACCGGCATAATGTGGCCGCACCGCCGCAGCCGGCACTCTCCGTCCCGCTGACGGCGGGTCCCACCAGCGGTATGTGGAGCATTATTGGTGAGCCGTCCCAGTGTGAACGGATAATCCGGAGGCGCGGAGCGATGGCGTGTCGGTCTGACAGTCTGATAACTGCACAGGTCCCTCACTCAACTAAATACAGAGAAATGTCCCGCAAAGCAACGTTACTGGACCGGACAAAAATATAGTAACTGTAACCGTCTTTAGCAACTTATATGAGGACAACAAATACCGCAGCTGTATGTGGAGAAGCGTCCGTCCTCCTGTCCGTCCTCCGCCTGTCCTCCC
Organism: Diplodus puntazzo; assembly: GCA_963678695.2. NCBI lineage: Eukaryota > Metazoa > Chordata > Actinopteri > Spariformes > Sparidae > Diplodus > Diplodus puntazzo. Next base: position 36,064,464 of record OZ023157.1, on the reverse strand, counting down.
GACTCGTCATCACATTTCTGCTCAGAAAACAGCTTTTGTCACCGGCAAAGACTTTAACTCACCGAGTGTTTGTGACGAAAATAAATCACCCGCGACTGCCAGCCCTCCTGACCGAGACTTCAGGGAACTTTCCCCCAGAAAACAGCCTCCGTCCCCGCGAGTGACAGAGCCAGACAGCGTCCAGTTTACTGATGGTGATTATGTATAATTATGCAATTTAGCGCGAAAAACTTCACTCCGTCACTTTCCAGGATATTTGGTGGGTCAGAATCTAGATCACTACACATTGTAACAGCATCCATATGATTACAAACTGTCCGCGGGTTTAGGTAGACAAGGGGAACACCTTCAGGGAACACCTGGGGAAACACCGACGTCATTAACATGATGTGTACCGTCACCGTCACTGCAACCGTCCTGCCGACAACAGGTGCTCTCATCCCCGCCACCGGCCAGACTTTCGATTCTCTGTCCGAGCCGGACCTGGTCGTTATCCCGGTCGTTATCGCCATCAGCCAGGGAACGGTCGGATGCTCGTCACCGCCAGAGGCGGGCGCTTTTTTTTTTTAATTTTTTTTTTTTACAAGATCGCTGCGAACCCTGAACCCTGGTTAATGTGTCGCCCGGCCGGCTTGGACACAACGTGCACGGGCAATTAAATGCATTTTGCTGAAGGTGCCAATCCTGAAGGTGATTTTACATCGTGCATCCTGTCATGTCCATGTAATGTTAGCAGATGTTATTGCATTTAATCATGACATGATTTGGCCTGAGTCCCTGAGTCCCGAGTCCATCTGACAGCACAATGATAATCCACAGGTTATATTTATATGTGCACCAATATAGCTATGACAAGGAGTTATATGTAGACTGGGGTGTTATGTTTGTGTGGAATGTAAAACATGGCCTGTGAGGAACGAGGCTGAGCACTATCAGTGTCTGACTCAGAGTCAGTTTCTGGCTCTGATGGCTCAAACGGGTCCGGCTGGGTCCATCGATGACGCTGCTAGTAGCTTCCATTGTTACTGTAGGTTAGGTCCTCCACAAAACTAAACAATATGTAACAATAAGACCCAAAGATATTATTTCAAAATTCGAATATAACGACAAATCAATTTGCTCCACAATAAACCTCATGATTTTAATAGGTAAATTCCACATCCATAAGAGTAAATTTTCCAAGTCCCTCCCAAACTTTAATGTCTTCACAAATGAGTTTATTCTTTACATAGACACCTTAAAACTGATGCCAAATAAGAAAAGTGAACGGACACTACAATACTTAAAGTCATTTTCACCCCAAAATAAGAAATGCCTTATACATATTTATTTTATTCTATTCCAATTACATGTTTTATTTTATCAAGAGATATATTTTTTATTCATTTTGTATCTTGTCTTATCACTCAGTGCCTAATATATCTGATTGTCTGTACTTTTGCAAATGTTAAATAAAGATTTTCATACAAAAAAAAATAGGTTAGGTCCTCCTGCAGTACACGGAGGCAGCTCTCCTCCTGCGTGACACGCAGGAGGAGAGCTAACTAGCTAGGAGGAGCTAGGAGGAGTTAGCTAGGAGGAGACTAACTGACACGCCCCCAGCGTTTCACAGCAGAGAGAAGTGCTTGTTTTTCCAGGATTTTGAGACCTAATTTTATATACTTGGCAATTTTTTTAATCTTTCAAATTTGGTTCAGTGGTCAATGACACATGTTTCTGTGGTATGACAAACTCATGACACAAATTTATTTTTGCTTTACACGGACTTTAAAGAGCTAGGCCTCGAAGGAAAAATCACTTGCCAACAAATCTCAAAAAAGTGGGAGAATTTGAAGAAAAAATAGAAGGTAAGCGAGAAGCACTATAGTTCTAATTTAAGTGGATGCCTAATTGTATTCTTTAAAAGTTAGTAATCTGTAATCTTTCAGTTAGCGCTGCAATGATGAACTGCATATTTATAAGTTACAACATTCTTTTTTTTATTGCAGGAGCTGAAAACTCCTGATGATCCTGTCACACTTCTTACGGTAAAGATACAGCCACATCATGTATTGTTATTGATTATGGATCTTTTGATATGAGAATGATAATGTATGTATATGTTCTTAATAATAACCCAGCGTCTTAAAAAATATATTTTCAACATAGTTATTATGTATTGTACATACATACACATGGCCATATCACCTACTTCAGGAATATAATACCTTCTCATTTGCTTCGTTCTTTTAGGAGGTCGTCGAGCCCACTACTTCAAACTCAACCTCAGCTACAGCTTCTTCCGAGGCACCCAGTACCTCTGATGCCTCTACCTCTGTGGTTGCTACGCCAGCAAGTCCCCCAACCCCTTCCCCCAGAAAAAAGAAGAGGAAGGTCAATCACATTGTGGATTTTCTGGCATAGGAAAGTGTCAAGGAGCAGAAAAGACACGAGAAAAGTGAGGAGAAAACAGAGCGTTTTTTAAACCTGTTTGAGAAACTGATTGATAAAATTTAAGTGTTTTTTTGTGCAATATGTCCCCTGTTTTATTACACTAGTTCCTGTGTGTATGTAATGACTACTGTTGCACTGTTCTGATGTTTACCTCAGAAGTAGAGTTGTTCTCAGGACCAATTTAAGAAATGATGTGCTGTCCTGTGTGTGTGATAACTTGTTTACATTATGTCAGTTCTCCCACTTTTGGATCAGCTCTACGTTATTGCACTATTCTAATGTGTACCTCAAAAGCACAGCTGACTGTTTTGTTTTTTTTAAATATAGTTCTTAAATGTTTTTAAGACAAGTTAAATTGAAATGCATCTGAATGTGATGCCAGTGACCTAATATAGTGCAATATTGTTTTCTAATACAAGTTTATGAGCATGAATATCACACTAGCTAAACATTAATAACACCTGAAACAGATATTAGCATTAAAATAGATTTATTCGAAAAAAAAATAAACTTCACATCCCTGAGGTAAGATAACAAAAAACTATATACATTGTCCATTTCCGGATCAGTCAGCGTCTTCATGGGGCCTGCACATTGCCTGAGACCAGGGCAGCCAGTCGGTCCCTTGTTGCATTGCCAGACCTTTCATTAGCTGCCAGGGGCTCCCGGGGAGGTTGGGGGTCTAGCATATCCTGTGCAGCATCTTCATCTGGCTCCAGCATGTCCCCATTGTCCAGACACACATTGTGAAGAAAGGCACAGGACGCAATAACCTGAGGTACAAATGTTGGTTTTACCTCCAAGGCTTTGAAAAGTGTACACCTCCACCTGGACTTCATCATTCCAAAAGCCCTTTCGATTATGCTGCGGCCCTTGGAATGATAATAATTGAAGCGCCCCTGTATTGGTCCATTAACTGGCTCCTTGTACAGTGTCATCAGGCAGGTTGGTGTGTCCAAACACGGATAGCCACCATCTCCTAGAATAATGTAGCCTGTGGGAGGGTACCCTCTTGCTCTGTAAAAGCTGCTGTTCTTCATGATTCGTGTGTCATGAACTGACCCCGGGTAACCAACAAAGATGTCTAGGAATCTACCACTGGAATCACATATTGCCTGCATGTTTACTGAATAGAATCCCTTGTACTTTAGATAGTCTATTCAGTGCCGTGCTGGTGGTTTTATCCTAATATGGCTTCCATCTATTGCACCCACAACATTGTTGAATGCAGGGGTCCCTGATAGGTGGGCAAATCCTTGTCCAACTGCATGAAGCTGTCCTATCTGGGGGAAAGAGATGACACGCTTCAGGTTGATCCATATAACATTTGCTATTTTGTGGATGATGCGGTGGACTGTGGATCTGGGCACATTAAAAACAGGAGATACAACTCGATAAGACAGTCCATGAGCCAGCCAGAAAACATATATGAGCACTTCTAGCTGACTCCTCCAGCCATGGTCCTGTTCACTCTGCAGCGGCCTCTGCAGACTATTCATGGCTCTTCTGCTGAGGCGAAAGTCCTGCTGTAACTCTGCCTCCACGTTAAACCACACCCGCAGGATGGGCATGTTGTGGTTCAGTTTGCAATATGATGCAGGGTGACCAGTCTGGAAAAAGAAATATGTTCATATCATTAGTCTCAATTAGAAGGATTTAACTATAGTTTTATCTGCGGGACATTTAGCTTTTCCCCACCCCAAAAACCTAACGCATTAATAGCATCTATAATACAGTCATGCTACGTATTTTTACTGTATTTTATCTTATCAGATCTGCACAGTGATCAATAAAGTGAGCGCATTACATGTGTATCACAAACAGTAGAATGCAAAGTAACAAATGTTATACATACTAACGTTAGGTTACCAAGCTTTTGTACACAACCTACTAGCATTACCGACATTAGCATGCTAACATAGGAACATCTTTCATTGCTCTGTTTAGCTGCAGACAACCGTAAAAGGATGCCAATAGCCCACGCAAGAGAGATCACCACAGCTGTAGACAGCATGATTTCCCGAGATTTCCGAAAAAAGCTTGTCGCGTCTGCCTACGTAAGAGCCAGCGGCGACTACTGATGACGTACGCGATTGTCGAAGGGGTGTCCCAATTCGGAGGGGTTGACTTTCAGCCCTACCCCTTGGCACTCTGTTTCAAGGGGCAAGGGGCAAGGGGTAGGGACAAGGGGTAGGGGTAGAAAAGAGAAATGGGATTGGGCCTTAGTCTTTATTCCAAACCCTTTGTCACCTCTATCTGCAAAGACATCCAATATTTGCCCAATGCTGTGAGCAGAGTATCTCATCAATTTTCTGAAGACAAAAAACCTGACAACTTCCTGTTAGGAAAAAGTTCTATTTTATGTATTGAGCTTAGCAACTAAAATCAATATTTTGTCAAGACACATGGAAACAGGTGACATCATCGAGTATGCAACAGACCAAAGTATTACAAGATGGAACCTGCAAAGTTCCAGAACTCAATGGCTCAATAGGCAATCAAGGCAGCCAGAGAAGCTTAGAGTCAACACAGTGCAAATACAGTATCTATCTATGAAATCAAACCACTGAAGATTTACTACTACCGGTAAAGCATATGAAAATGTTGCTATTGTGCAATGAACAATGAATTGTCTGATACTTGTAATACAACACACAGAACTGTTACGGACCTAAAAATGTTCACATCACTGGTATTAGTCTGTGCACATCAGATAACAAGTAACTCTACAACAAGAAACCAGTGTGTTCTCAGATTTGAAGGAGATTTCAGCTTCAGCTGACAACATGGTGGCATTCAAATTAAACTGTACTTTGACTCTTCATCTGATAGTATTTTTCACTGCTTTGCATGGAGAAAGTTTGTGACTCTCGGCCGACCACAGAAATCATTCTGTCACATTTTAAGTTTAAAATTATCTGGACACCAATTTCCCCTTAAAGTTGACCTCACTCATTTCTCCACATCTGTCTACCAAAGACAGACCACCAGTGTTTTCACCTGGCGCTGAAACAAGTGGTTCCAGGAGTATGTAAATAAAAAAACTCATCCAGCCTAAAATACACTCAAACATCTGCTTATACAACAACAACGGTCCACTGAGCAAGACAGAATACATAAGCTGTTTCTGTCTCACCTCAGGTCACTTCAGAAGAGATATTTTTCTCGTTGGGCTTTTCATGCACAGAGCAAAGCTGCAGAGCCAGGCAGACTGTATTTTTGGTGGAGTAAGTCACCATATTTTAATTTGAATTTCTGCACAAACATGAACGTTTGAGCAGGCTCACAGTTTGTCACAGCATGTTGTTGTGAATTTATGGAACTAAATATCTCGCAGGATCCCTGTTTTTCTGTACAGCTGTCTGTGCACCCACTATTCTGCTATTCTTATACTATGAAATTAGAAAAGTGTCCAGACTGGGACACTGAGGACGTTGAAGAGGCCCTGTAAACTATGAGAAGCTGTTAAGGCCAAAATTACATACTTCACTTGCACATACATACATACATACATACTTTCAGTAGTGTATATGCATTTGAGAATGCATATACGTATGTGCAAATTGCACGTTAAAGTATATGTATGCAAAAGTCCATCCATCCATCCATTTTCGTCCATTTATCCGGGGCCGGGTCGCGGGGGCAGCTGCCTAAGCAGGGACACCCAGACTTCCCTCTCCCCGGACAATTCCTCCAGCTCTTCTGGGAGGATCCCTAGGCGTTCCCAGGCCAGCTGAGTGACATAGTCACTCCAGCGTGTCCTGGGTCTTCCTCGGGGTCTCCTCCCGGTGGGACATGCCAGGAACACCTCCCGAGGGAGGCGTTCCAGGGGCATCCGAAACAGATGTCTGTGCCACCTCAGCTGGCTCCTCTCGATATGGACTAGCAGCGGCTCTACTCCGAGCTCCTCCCGGGTGACAGAGCTCGTATTCGGGATCTTATTCTTTCGGTCATGACCCAAAGTTCTTGACCATAGGTGAGGGTAGGAACGTAGATTGACCGATTGGTCTTAACCCTAAGACCCCAAGATACTTAAACTCCTCCACTTGAGGCAGGAACTCTCCCCCAACCTGGAGGGAGCAAGCCACCTTTTTCCGGTCGAGAACCATGGCCTTGGAGGTGCTGATTCTCATCCCAGCCGCTTCATACTCGGCTGCAAACTGCCCCAGGACATGCTAGAGGTCCTGGCTCGAAGGAGCCAACAAGACCACATCATCCGCGAAAAGCAGAGATGAAATCCAATGGCTCCCGAACCAGACCCCCTCCGGCCCGTGGCTGCGCCTAGAAATTCTGTCCATAAAAATAATGTACAGAACCGGTGACAAAGGGCAGCCCTGCCGGAGTCCAATATGCACTGGGAACAGGTCTGACTTACTGCCGGCAATGCGAACCAAGCTCCTGCTCCGGTCGTACAGGGACCATACAGCCCTTAACAGAGGGCCTCCGACCCCGTACTCCCGGAGCACCTCCCACAGAATGCCACGAGGGACACGGTCAAATGCTTTCTCCAAGTCCACAAAACACATGTGGATTGGTTGGGCAAACTCCCATGAACCCTCGAGCACCCTGTGGAGGGTATAGAGCTGGTCCAGTGTTCCGCGGCCCGGATGAAAATCGCATTGTTCCTCCTGAATCCAAGGTTCGACTATCAGCCGAATTCTCCTCTCCAGTACCCTGGAATAGACTTTCCCAGGGAGGCTGAGGAGTGTGATCCCTCGATAGTTGGAACACACCCTCCGGTCCCCCTTTTTGAAAAGGGGGACCACCACCCCGGTCTGCCAGTCCAGAGGTACTGTCCCCAACTGCCACGCGATGCTGCAGAGACGTGTCAACCAAGACAGCCCCACAACATCCAGAGACTTGAGGTACTCAGGGCGGATCTCATCCACCCCCGGTGCTTTGCCACTGAGGAGCTTCCGGACTACCTCAGTGACTTTGGCTTGGGTGATGAATGGGTCAACCTCTGAGTCCCAAGCCTCTGCTTCCTCTATGGAAGGCGTGTCAGTGGGATTGAGGAGATCCTCGAAGTATTCCTTCCACCGCCCGACAATGTCCTCAGTCGAGGTCAACAGCTCCCCACCTCCACTGTAAACAGTGTTGGTGGAGGACTGCTTCCCCCTCCTGAGGCGCCAGATGGTTTGCCAGAATTTATTCGAGGCGGACCGGTAGTCCTCCTCCATGGCCTCCCCGAACTTTTCCCAGACCTGAGTTTTTGCTTCCGCGCTGCCACACGCTTGGCCTGCCGGTACCCGTCAGCTGCCTCAGGAGTCCCCCGGGCCAACCAGGCTCGATAGGACTCCTTCTTCATCTTGACAGCATCCCTTACTTCCGGAGTCCACCACCGGGTTCGGGGATTGCCGCCACGACAGGCGTATGTCCCCATCCTCCCTCGGGATCTGGTCGAAACTCTCCTGGAGGTGGGAGTTAAAGCCCTCCCGGACAGAGGGTTCTGCCAGACATTCCCAGCAGACCCTCAAAATACGTTTGGGTCTGCCAGGTCTGTCCAGCTTCCTCCCCTGCTAGCGGATCCGACTCACCACCAGGTGGTGATCAGTTGACAGCTCAGCCCCTCTTTTCACCCGAGTGTCTAAGACATTCGGCCGGAGGTCAGATGACACGACCACAAAGTTGATCATTGACCTCCGGCCTAGGGTGTCCTGGTGCCACGTGCACATATGGACACCCTTATGCTTGAACATGGTGTTTTTTATGGACAAGCTGTGACTAGCACAGAAGTCCAGTAACAAAACACCACTCAGGTTCAGATCAGGGAGGCCTTTCCTCCCAATCACACCCCTCCAGGTAACACTGTCGCTGCCCACGTGAGCGTTGAAGTCCCCCAGTAGAACGACGTAGTCCCCGGATGGAGCACTCTCCAATGCCCCTCCCAGGGACTCCAAGAAGGCCGGGTACTCTGCACTGCTGTTCGGCCCATAAGCCGAGACAACAGTGAGAGACCTATCCCTGACCCGAAGGCGCAGGGAAGTGACCCTCTCATCCACGGGGGTAAACTCCAACACATGGCGGCTGAGCTGAGGAGCTATAAGCAAGCCCACACCAGCTCGCCGCCTCTCACCGTGGGCAACGCCAGAGTAGAAGAGAGTCCAGCCTCTCTCAAGGAGTTGGGTTCCAGAGCCCAGACTGTGCGTGGAGGTGAGCCCGACTATCTCAAGCCGGTACCGCTCAACCTCCCGCACCAGCTCAGGCTCTTTCCCCCCCAGCGAGGCGACATTCCATGTCCCCATGACTAGAGTCACCGTCCGGGGATTGGGTCACCGGGGCCCCTGCCCACGACTGCCACCCAAATCACACTGCACCGGCCCCTTCTGAACCCTCCTGTAAGGGTGGGCCCACGTCGCTCTTTCGGCTGAGCCCGGGTCCCGTGGGCAAAGACCCGGCCACCAGGCGCTCACCTGTGAGCCCCAACCCCAGGCCTGGCTCCAGGGTGGGGCCCCGGTGACGCCTATCCAGGAAGCGTAAACTTCCTTGTTGTTCTGCCTTTCATTAGGGGCTTTTGAACCGATCTTAGTCTGACCCGTCACCTAGGGTTTGCCTTGGGAGACCCTACCAGGGGCATTAAGCCCCGGACACCATAGCTCCTGGGATCATTCAGGTGCTCAGACCCCTCCACCACGACAAGGTGCCGGTTCAAGGAGGAGTGTATGTAAAAAAAAAAGTGAGTATGCATATACATAAGAACAGCAACACTGGATACTGCATAACAGTTAACATTGGCGTTATGTAGAACACTTTTAAGGCAGCAACACACCGGCCCAACCGTTGGACGTCTGAAGCGTTTGGAGAGACTCGGACTGCTCCGATTCAGCATGCGAAGTCTGAGGAGGAGGGCTGTCGGACGTCTGAGCCATTGGATTCTCTGATTGGTTGTGTGCCAGCTGAATGGCCGTTCTGATTGGCGGTGTGCTAGCGAATCAGCGCGGTGTGTGGGAGGGCGGAATACTGTGTGCGCTTTCTTTTTCTATGCACTCCGTTCCATCATTCCCCGTTTTCATGCTTTGCAGTACTGACACGATACTGGCTGTTATTATGTCCATTCAGGACGAATTAATTTGTGTTCATTTGGTAATGCCTCGCTTCATGTTTAGTATGCAGCTGTTTTTATCTGAAATAGTTTAGTTTCGCTTTAAGCGAAAGTAAAGAGAGTTGCGTGCATAAGCCTCTTGTTTACATCTCACAACACAAGCGCCATCCGCCTATTGCATCTCGCGCAAGCGCAGAACTTACACGCTGCTGTGGAGTAGGCAAGACGTCGAAGCGGTGTGTTTCAATGCAACTTTTGTGCCGAACGGGTCAGACGAGAGGCAACAGAGTGGTTGGATAGTGGTCGGATAAGGCAGTCGGACGTCTGGGCGGTGTGTGGGAGCCTTTAAACACAGTTTCTCTGACTTTCATCCAGAGACACAATGCCTAAAGGCATGCTGGGAAAACCCCACCTACCTATTCCACAACTGAGTAGAGTCTCAATGATAAATTAATCACTGTAGCTCCAATTTCCATAATATTGGACATTTTATGTTAATATTTGTGTCAGCAAGATCGAGATGCAGCTGCAGAATGTAGTTTGAAAGATAGCATTTCAGCGAATGTTGAAATTTACATTTACTGAAGTACCGGAAAATAAAGCTGCTGAGGCTGTTGAGCCAAGAGCCAGACAGATGTTTAAAAAATCTATAGTTCTGTAACTTTGATTCCTTTTCACATGCAAATCAACAACCACATTATTGTTATTATTATTATTATTATTATTATTATTATTATTATAAATATATATTTTTATTTATAACATTTTAGTTTTTTATCTTTAGCACTGGCCCCTTTATTGTATCCCTGCCAGATTAAAGCGGAACAAATATATCTAAAGTATAATGTAGGCTATGGCCTGATACACTATGAGTAGTCACATCTTCATCATCCATTAACTTGTTGATTCTTTTTTCTCACTGCAACTCAGGTTCTTTTCTTCCAAATTAATGTGCACACTCTGTATACATTCAGAAATATATCCAGGTCCACTGAATCTAAATGGAGGCCCTGCCTTTTAGTTGCCTGTTGCCATGGTGAATAATGGTGGCAAAGCTGCACCATTAATCATAATTGATTTATCATCAATTCAGCCCATTGATGATAAATAACATTTGGTATATCCACATACATTATTTTTGAAATGCTCCTATTGAGTAGTTTAGTTTAGAATTGTAATTTAGATTTGTACTGAATGCGCCTTATTGTCTTAAATGCAATACGTAAATAGAAGAATACATTAATAGCCTATATATATATATATATATATATATATATATATATATATATATATATATATATATATATAAGTATATATATATATAGTACATGTTTGTTTTGCTGCTGCAGCATGAAGGTCTAACCAGAAATGCAGTGTCCCTTCAATATATACTGTATGTGGTCTTAAATTAAAAAAATGTTATGGAAAATACCTTAGACCCAGTGGACAATCTGCCTGTAAACTGGATAGAGATTCATTATCTTGTTTACATAATAGTCATAATAGTGATTATGTGAACATCAGAGGGCCCTCTTAGGGCCCTCTAGGCTTTCAGAGAAGGCCCAAACATGTCAGCTTTTCCAGTGTTGTATTTAAGTTCTTTCATTTAATAATCATTCTCTCTAAATATAATCTGGCCTAATTTTTTATTTAACTTGCTTCAGAATAGTGATGGGAACGGCAGTTCTTTTTACTGTACTGAATCTCTAGAATCCGTTCATTAAAATGATTCGTTCAAAAGATTCGTTCACCGAATCGCTCAGTGCTCTCCAACTCCCTGAACTGATAAACAGCCAAACGATCCGTCATTCAGTTCATGATTCAGCCCTGAGGTTCATGTTCACTTACTGAGGGACGGTGCGTTCACGGACTATAGTACACAATCATACGCGGGAGACGCAGCGCTGCTTTGAGTGGTATACATGCACTAAAATTATTACACGGTGAAAGTGTCCTCTGTGCACAGTAAAATCACTTAACATGATGCTACACGGATGTTAGCAACACAGCGCTATTTTTAGCAGTACGGTTACTGAACGAGAATCAACTCTTCTGCCCTGAGTGAGTGAGTGACACAGCGCCACTTTCAGCACAGTACGTGAACGAGAATCACCTCCTCAGCGACGCGAATCATGAGTGAATCAGTCGTTCGCGAACGACCTGCTGAGGACGTGAATCACTTTCGCGCAGCGCTGTCAGTGAATCAGCGTGAACGTGAATCACGTTCGCGAACGTGAATGACCGCGCAAACGTGATTCACGTCCTGCTTAGAATCACGTTCACGAACGTGATTCACGTCCTCAGCAGGTCTGATATGAGAATCACGTTCGCGAACGTGTGTGACTTTTACTGTGCAGTAAAATCACTTTACATGATGCTACACGGATGTTAGCAACACAGCGCTAGTTTTGGCAGTACGGTTACTGAACGAGAATCAACTCTTCTGCCCTGAGTGAGTGAGTGAGTGAGTGACACAGCGCCACTTTCAGCACAGTATGTGAACGAGATTCACGTCCTCAGACAGTTCTCTGTATGCAGTAGGTTCGCGAATCATGAACGAATCACAGCGCGAACGTGAATCACGTCTTCACAGTTCTCTGAGTGAGTCGCGGCAGTTCCACTCCCGGCCGGCATGCTCGCGGCTGAGCTCAACTGAACTGAGAAAGGAACGAATCAGTTCATGAAGTGATTCCGTTCACTTCGTTCACTTAAAAGATTCGTTCTTTTGAACGACACGTTCGCGACCGACACAACACTACTTCAGAAATGAAAGAGCTGCCGTCCCGAGACTAAAGTGACTTCCAATAGTGTAGCACTATTGGAAGTCTCCTTCAAGGACCCAGCCTTCGCCGCCCGCAAAGGATGGGTCCTTCGGAGAGACCTGCAGGCCGCATCAACCGTTGTTTAATGGGACAGTCTAGCCTTCGGAGCATTTCCTGGTTGTGTCACCAGATGTTCCCGCCCCTACCCGTACGTCACTATTTCTGCAGCCCAGGTCCGCGAAAGTGACAAGAAGAGTAAAGTTTGACTGTCAGATCTGTTCGAGCTACAGGAATTTCTGATTTCCTTTTTAAGCCTCCTCCATGTGGAGGAAGAGGAGAAGCGGCTCTGTTTTATCTCGGGTTGAGAGGACCGTGGAGAGGTAAACCTGTTATCGAACCCACAGTAATGTTATCAATGTTATCATTATTAGCTAGCTAGCAGTTTGGGGTAATTAACATACCGATGCACTACGTTATTGCTGACATATAAACTGTTCATATCATATGGTTTTATTTTGATTTTAAAGGCATAATTCCTATTTAAAATGTTTGGTAGATAGGTTTGTATGTTGTAATTATTTATTATTGAAATAATTGTATTATGAAATTACTTCTTTCTTAAGAAATTCTTAATGACATTGCAGCCGTCGATTGAGTCAGAGCTGCAAACCCAGTTGATGGACGATGTGACAGTGGAGACTGGACCCCCAAACACCCTGAGTACCGACCCAGATGATGTCCCACTGACACCAGGGTCTTTATTGTGGCATCCCATCCAGCACAGCAGCACTGCCAGGGACTCCTTCTCAGCCTGTTACTGTACATCCTCTGTAACTGTTTTAATATAGTTTTTAATAATAATTGTTTTTGTTAATAGTCATAATAATCTGTAAATAGTTATTTATGCTGTAATTTTGTAAATAGTTGTAAATGTTTAGACCTTAATAATAAAAGAAAACATTAAATCCCTTGTTGTCCCTGAAAAGTTTGCTGTTATAATTTGTACTTAAGCTGTAAATACTGAATGGAGTAGACAACATGTAACAATGGAACAATATTTTATTTCATGAATTATATAAAATGAACAATTATGAACAAATACTTTAAAAAGAACTCATACATTAACTAAATAACAACAGATATAATGTAAGGATTGAGAGGAAAGCCTCTCCATCCTCTCTGCAGCCTCATGTCCTCCATCATCACCTCAGGGATGGAGGCAGTTAGGAGAGGGGGGGCACTGGAAGGCCTCTGTCAGAAATAAGGATAAGAAGACACTCAAAATGATTCATTGTATTACAGTTCTTAATATCAAACGCACTTAATTATAGGAGTTATTCAATGGATGGTGCATTATTAGGTTAAATTGCAATTACCTACTGCTCAATTCAAGTATAAGTAGTCTAAAACATTAGTAATTCTGCTATCATTGTGTGGCGTTTGCTGCCCTCTACTGGGCCTTACATGCAACAACTACACACCACAGACACCTGCTATTATCACAAGCTCCCTGGCAGCCTGCCACTTATCACTAGCAAAACCTTTTGCCTTGTTGCAGCTTTTTTGGTGTTCTAAGTTTTGGCTGAGCTGGAGTCCAAGCTCTAATAGTCACAATCTGCCGACGACTTGAAATCGAGAATCAGAACATTGAAATTCACTATTGAAATGTGTTATATTACGCGGCTGGACGGGCAGTTGTGGCTCAGTGGGTAGAGCGGGTAGTCTAGTGATCGGAAGGTCACTGGTTCAAATCCCGGCTCCCCCTAGCTGCATGTCGAAGTGTCCTTGAGCAAGACACTGAACCCCAAATTGCTCCTGATGAGCAGTTGGTGCCTTGAATGGCAGCCTCCACCACCAGTGTATGAATGTGTGTGCTTTAATGGGTGAATGTGGCATGTATTGTAAAGCGCTTTGAGCTATCAGTTGACTGGAAAAGCGTCATAAAAATGCAAGACCATTTACTCTAAATAGTCTCAAATTTACTATTCATCTACATAATAAGAGACTCTCACTCAGTTGTGGAATAGGTGGGTGGAGTTTCCACAGCATGCCTAGAGGCAATGTGTCTCTGGCTGAAAGTCAGAGAAACTGTGTTTAAGAGTGTTCTGGATAACCCCAGGGAAAAATGAACACCCTCTGCCAATGTTGATGCTTAGCTGTAACAAACATATACTCTCAGTATGTAATTTTGGCCGTAATGACTTCTCATAGTCATTTCTGCCAGTAGACAGGACCCCATATTCATGTCATGTCTTGTTTTATCATGCATGAGGATGTATTACCAACTAGGCACAGAATGTAACTGCCACAAAAAGCCCATGTTTAAACTGTTGGTTTGTTATATAATTTGATTAAATGTAAATTAGTTTAGCCTCTAAATATCACACCTTAACAATCTCTACTGTAAAATTCAAGTTGAGGTCCCAGAGTTTCTAAAGATACCAAATATGTCAGGTTGAATTTGTGGTAAATGTGTCCAAAATAAAAAAAAAAAAACTTTTAACGTAATGTTATAATTACAACCATAAAAACATGTTTTCTCAAACACGGGTTTGAATATTCCCCTAAATGAAGAGCTGAAACAATCAAATACAGGATATATATGAGATACAGATGCAGACAGGGGGGGATAAGCTAACTCAAACAATCTTAAAGCACCACACTCTTCACAAACAGTACAAAATATTGTGTTTGCTGACATCTGGTCGTTTATCTTCTCACCTTGTTTCAGTGATGTGCAGGTAGGACTCCGGTTTATCCAGAGGACTAAATGTGGATGAATATAAAACCTCTTTATTGGGTTTAGGTTTAATTAAAATGATAAAGCCCACCCATTGTTAAATGTTGTGACACTGTGTGAAAATTGCCCAGAAACAATAGCAGATCCAGTTGCTTTGAACGGATTTACGTTACAGCATCTTTTTTTATGTTTCTTTTAAAGTTTTCAGTGAACTGATGTTTGCTTGCTGAGAACCCATACCACAGTAATTGAAATCTTGTACAGATATTCCATCACCCGGTGGCACTGTTTTCTGAACTTTTAGATGTCAGCAACAACAGCAGCTGTCCTCTGTACTGAAACATTCAGGCACTAGTTTAGGAAACGAGTTTTAGCTATTCTACAGTTTAACTGAAAGACATAAATTAAATTGCAGTATAACAGTAATTAGGGGGCCAAGCCCGAGGGGCCTAGGAAACGCGTATGCTTGGAACCCTATTGTAATTGTAAAGATTTTTATTTTAATTTTTCTCCGGCTAAAAGTGGTGCTGCAGCCTAAACCGTGCAAGGGAGGGCGGTGCAATTTGGAGGGTTGGTCCAGACTCCTGCGACACAAGAAACTACATATATCCGCATGCAGGGGCGCTATAACAGAGGAAAATACGTTTTTGCCTATAACTCCCACACTGTATGTCATACATTCAAAAACCTTGTATCCCCAGATTCCCTGAATGGAGCTGAATCACTTTGCGATTGGCCACGCCCACTTCCTGTGAGAACGTTTTTTCACAAAATCGCAAAAACTGGAAAACCCACTTTTTCGAACTCCTCCTTGGGATTTTGTCCGATCTGCGTGAAACTTGGCACGTACACTCTTCAGCTGGATCTGATCTAAAATTATCAAAAGAATTTTGCTCAGTCAAAAAATGCGCAAATTGTTAACAAACACATTTCTGTAGCTAGCTATAAAAATGTAAACTGTTTGATATCTTGGTCAAACTAAATGCTATTAACACCAAATTTGAGATCCTTGGTTGCCATGACACTGCGAAGGGATGAGCCGAATTTGGCGAACTTTGACCAGTAGGGGGCGCTAAAAATATGGGAAGTTGATATCTCTTGAACGGCTACACCCATCTTTATGAAATTGGTTGGTACGATGTAGGGCCAATCCTGAGGCCATATCTAGAAGGTGGTCATGACTGGTCAATGTGAGCGTGACTTATTACAAAATAAACAACAAACATTAATTTCAGCCAAACTATTATGCTGAGAGCTTTAAAATTTATATGGTACATAACGAATAGGACACAGTTTTTCCAAAACAAAAATTGTACATGTACTCCACTAGGTGGCGCGATGATGGATGCAATTGCGTTTTTGCCTGTAACATCCACATTTTCAATAACATATTTGCAAACCTTATACCCATATGTTCCCTGAATAGAGCTGGGTTTTCTGACATAGGACACGCCCACTTCTGCTGCACATTTCGTTCGCTAAACTGCCGCATATGAAAAACCTACTCTTTCGAACTCCTCCTACAATTTAAGTGCCATCTGCCTGAAACTTTGCACACACAATCTCCAGAAGTGTCTGATGAAAAGTTATGAAAAGAATTTCGGCACTCCAAAAAATCTGCTAGTTATAACCAAACAATCTTTTTTGCTAGCTAAAAAACACATATTGTTTCGTATTTCGGTCAAACTAAATTCTTTCAACATCAAACTTATGTCAATTATTCCTGAAGTCATCCAGAGGCTCTGTGCCAAATTTGGTGCAAATTGGAATATAGGTGGCGCTATAATGGATGCAATCATGTTTTTGCCTGTAACTTCCACAGTTTAAATAACACATTCGCAAACCTAATATCCATATGTTCCATCAATAGACCTGGGTTTTCTGACATAGGACACGCCCACTTCTGCTGCACATTTCGCTTGCTGAATCGCCAAATATGCAAAACCTACTTTTTCAAATTCCTCCTTGGGATTTTGTCCGATCTGCATGAAACTTGGCACATACACTCTTCAGCTGGACCTCATCTACAGTTATTATAAGAACTTTGCTCGGTCAAAAAATGCGCAAATTATTAAAGAACAAATTTCTGTAGCTAGCTATAAAAATGTAAACTGTTTGATATCTCAGTCAAATTAAATGCTATTAACACCAAATTTAATATCCTTGGTTGGCATGGGACTGGGGAGGGACGAGCTGAATTAGGCGAATTTTGGCCACTAAAAAGATGAAAAGTTTATATCTCCTGAACGGCTACACCGATTTTTACAAAATTTGGTCGGTATGATGTAGGGCCAATCCTGAGGTCATATCTTGAAGGTGGTCATCATGACTGGTCAATGTGGGCGTGGCTTATTACAACATATCCAAATAGGCACACATTCAGCCTTTTGCGCTTCCAGCGCATTTCCCATTACAGCGAATACCACGGCTCAGACGTTGGCCTGTGTCCTCACTTTTGCCCCGAGCCCGGCATCCTTTGGGGCCAACTTTGGTGGGCTCTGCGGTGCGCGGGGTCCGAGTTGCGTGGGGGGGCTTGGCCCCCATTCATAACTGCTTGCAGTTCTAGTTTCACGTTGTTTTCCTGTTGGTATCATAAGTTATACTGATCAGATATCACAGGACTGAGCAGACAGACTCTGTTGGACACGTCATCCGACTGCCTGTTGATATTCATGGATAATTTTAAGGTATCTTCAGATTCTGTCCAAAAAGAGGTCATATTTATACTAGAAGATAGACTGATTATCAACCTGGCTGATTTTCAGATTATCAGTAGCAGCTTTCTTTTTTTATGTGTGTCTTATTACTGATCCAATAAATAGATTTTAATAAATGCACTTCTTTTGCTCTGATACAGCATTCTTTCTCTGCTGACCTCTCTGTGTTCTCACACAATGTTCTGCCCACACCACAATCTAGAATAGAATAGAATAGAATGCCTTTATTGTCACTGTACACATGTACGATGAGATTAAAAAGCCAACTCCGGTAGCAGTGCAAAAAACAGTGTAAAGAATAAACAATATATACAATATAAACATAGGACATAAAGTAATAGTACAAAAAAAAGGGAGGTAAGGTGCACAGTCCTGAGGGGTATGTACATTTGCAAAATCAATACGGTGCTATATACAGTGTTAAGTATATATATTTATATATACATATACATATACATATATATTTATATATATATATATATATATACACATATATGTATATATATATATATACATATATATATATATATATATATAGTGTGTGTATAGTGCGTGTGTGTATATATAGCACATTATGTATATATATTGCCCATTTTGGTGTGGAATATTGCACAGTAGATATGGTTTTTAACAGTGTTTATTAACGACTGAAGAGAGTCCAGGGGTTGGGGTGGTTGGACTATGCGAGCAGTGTATGTGAGAGTTCAGAGTGGTTATTGCTTTTGGGAAAAAGCTGTTTTTGAATCTATTTGTTTTAGCCCTAATGCACCTGTAGCGCCTCCCTGAGGGCAACAGGTCAAAGCCAGGGTGGGAGCTGTCTTCTGATTGGCTATTACTTGTGACCTGTAACCAATCAGCACTGAATAAATTTAATTGTTAAGCAACTGTAAATGTTTGGAGAGGAAGTATGGAAATAAACCAAGTAATTATCAAAGTTGCACTCAAGTACATCACTGTAAATTGAAGTTACATTCCATTACTGGACATTTTACGTTTTGGCACTAAGATTTGTTTTTTGTTTTTTTGTAGCCATGTATGGAATGTACTAAGCAATGCTGACATCTTTACAGTTACATTCAAACACTAAGACATGATACAGCTGTTCTTGTCAGCACTGATTGATTGGCTACTTTGAGATCAGTGGCTGATAGATGGTTCTAGACCTCTGTGTGATCTCAGTTGAATAGTTTTGGGTGAAAATATGATAATCCACTCTAGTTCACGTACTTGATGATTAACACAAGACTTGTTAATGACTGGGTGGGGGGTAAATTTAGCTGACTAACACTGCAATACAAACAGAGGTGTCTATTAGACACAGTATGTATACATTTTGCTGTATAAAGTAAATCTAAATTCAGTACATTAAAACAGTCACAGCACTTTGGATTTGAGCATAATACCAGCACAACCAGTCTCTTTCAGTATCAGTCTCTGGTTCAACAGTCCAGTGACATCTGTGCTGACCTCTGTTGATCAGCTGCAGAAAGCCTCAGGCTACAGAGATAGTGAAGGGACAATTAACCAGGACAACTGGAGGGAAGTGGACAGTTGTTGATTTCTGGTGTTGCAGCCCTAAGGGACGTGCTACACAGTGTTAAACATCAACAAAATGACATCTGCACTGCATATTGACAAACAGAGGGATCCTGCACTCCTGCATTCTTTGGGGCCTGGGTAAGTCTGAGGGGGAATGAGTGCTCTATTGTCACTGTTAATTACACAGAACTCTGCAAATTACACATTGCATTAGATCTAAAGTAGTGCATTTTTTAATTATGAATATTTTGGTGGAAATAGCATAAAAAACACCTCCCACCTTCACTTTTTATTTTGGGTATGTTGAATTTGATGAAGTGTGTTTGAAGAGGAGTTAATGAGGCAATTAAAAATCGTCTTGGCTTGGCTAAAGAGAGAGACTTGAACTCAGAAGGAGTGCTGCAAATTTCTGTTTATTAAAGTAAGTTTGCGTCAGTGTATTTCATTTCTTAATCCACCAACAGCTGGTATATATCCCCCAGCTAATACCATCAGATTACCACCTCTTGAGGTACACTGCTATTACGAGACAGGGTAGGGCGGGACCAGCTGTAGAACATGTTAACTTCAGTAAACACCACAACCAACACCAACACAGAACAGAGACGTCTTTGACAGAACGTCAACACTGTTGTTTCTTCACATTCTGTTGATAGTTAATTTTTTTAATGTTTCCAACCAAAATTATGGCCATATCTAACATATGGCTCCTGTCAAATCTTAAATCACTTTGCTGGGCTGACACGGTTGGTCAGTCACAGTAGTGCTCCAGGAATAACACCTACATGGTGAGAGCCTACAGGCACCTTGATTTAACATTCCAGCTTTACTTGCTTGCAAGGGAGCAGGAAGTCAAGTTGAAATAAACGAGAGTCAGTAAATATGCTATGTCTTCCTGTCAATCTTTCTCCATTTGCCCAGATCATGTGGACAACAGGTGAGACACCCAGCTAACTGTCACAACATGCTTGTCATTTGCAGTATATAACTTTATTAAATTGCCTCCCACATCTGCTGAACACTTCAATCATAGTTATAGAAATGTTGAACACTGACAGAGATTCGAGGTATTTCCAACCTTTATTGAAACAGAACCCTGATATGTACAAATTCTGCAAACAAACAAAAATAAAAAAAAAAAATTTCATTGAAGCATGTGGTTTTAGTAACATGTACAACCAAGGACTGTAAATTTTGAAATAAAGGGTTAAATCATCTGAACACAACAAGGTCCAGCTGTATGGTACAGTTCCTGTCAGGATGAAAAGTAAAGGACTAAAACAAAAGCAGCCTGAACTGAACTGTTCTACAGTATATCCAGGGAGGCAAAGTTGCATAGAGTAGAGGAAAAAAAAAATGTCATTAATCAAACAGGAGGCCCTGCCCACATTTACAGGTACATTATTCCAACACCAAAGGAAATCATCCAGAGGCAGCTACATGAGCATTGAGGAGAATAGTTTGAGGTTTTGCTAAAATTTCTTAATTTAGTGCATGTAATTTTATTTCTCATAAAACACTACGTTGATCATTTCAAGCTTTGATCATCTCCAGTTCATCATTTCTACCCTCGCAATCAAATATGCATACATTAGTGACACAAAGGTAAGCAACTGAGGTATGTTTTGAGCTAAAGGTGTGTAAACATCTGTGTCAAAGTAAACTCATTTCCCACGACGTCACTGGTACAAACAGACAACCAGTAGCTGACAGAAATCAAAAGCCGTCTCATTTATTCCAAACCCATGTGATGAATTTACAATCCATGGAAAACTGCACACACCCAGACCACTCATGACATCAAATAAAAAGATGTTTTGTGTCTAACAGGAATGTGTTGGTTGGAAGAAATTAACAATGGCTCAGTAAAGAAAAGGTGAAAATGTGCAGACACACGAGGTAGTACAATTAAAAAGAATGAGGATTCTCTTAATCATCCAGGGTTCTAGTTCACGTTAACATAAAACAGACTTTGGTTTAAAGGCAAAATTAACAACACAGATACATTATTCTGATGTGGTTCATGGCACTAATATTCTGAAAATGCCTCTAATTTCCTTATTCGTTTACATTCCACTTTAGATCACAGACACAATTACACTTCCAAAGTTAGAAAAAAAAATCAGTGATTAATTTGACAAGAAACACATTTCAAACATGAAATATCCGCACAGCCTTGCCACCTTTAACATAGATGACATCTGTTCCTTGGGTTATCTTAAAAAACATAATTTTACTCAGCAAATACATGGTCCACAGTGAAAGAAAAAAAAGTGATTCATGTGTTATTCCAAATTATTTTGAGGAAACTAAATCTTCAAGACCATATACCCTGGATAATGAACTGGCCAAATTTGAATGTGCCAAATCAAAGAAAAATACAGCAGCTGATCTGGAGCCAAATTTTACCCGACAAGCAATTTCAAGGCACCATAGGTATAAAGGAATTGATTACACTGGAACTCAAAGTGTCAATCAAGTCAAATTTAACTTAGAGGCCGACAAATAACGTGCTGTCGACACTGCATTTCTAGCAAAGGCAAAGAAGAGGGGTTAAATAATGTGAAAAACTTGCATGTCTCCAGAATACCATCATACTGAAAACAACATGCACTCTATCATGTGTGCTTATTGGGACATTCTTTTCAACAACATATCAATAACAGACATGACATGACATTTCTGATTATGACCAAAAACGGGGCTGAACAAATTACAATTAAAAACATAAAATGAGCTCCTAAACTTCTATTTTGTTACACTTGACCTGGGCTTTACTTTCCTAGCAGCAACAGCAATTATATCAACATGTCCCTTAGAAACTCAAATAACTGAAAAGGCTCAGTCAGTGAACCTTGAGTGAAACCTGATCTGCTAACTACACTTTGCTAAGGATGTACAGAGTATCCGTGCACCAAATAGAGGGACCGTTTGCAACACTGATGCTGAACCTTTGAAACATGGCAGAGTGAAGTGGGTAAAGGGGCTCTGTTTGTAGTAATTTACATGTATCCATCACTTTTTTATTGGCTGTATCTGAGCGGATTGTAACATGATTTGGAAAAAGTGAGAACTTACCCGTCTCTCTCTGTTGTCTATATGACCCTATGGATCTCTTTGTGAAGGACTTGGGGCGGATTTTCTGAAACAGTCCCAAGAATGTGACTTTATTCACGTTCTCTAGCGTCTCCTCTTAGTGCCTCGCTCCACTACACTAACGGATCACAACAGTAGCTAAGGTTAATTGTGATATAGAGCCTGCTATCATAAACCAACAACCAGCTTCCAGCACAACACAACAGAAGATCAACAGAGCATCTTTATGTGTGTTGACAATACCAAATAGTATCACAACGTGGCTGTGGAAGAAAGTAAAACTGCTATATGACAGTCAAATTAGCAGGATAAACTTGTCTACAGTTATCCAGGGGCTAATGGGGTTACTACTGTGAGACTATAGAATATGACATCCAATGCAAATTCGGTTCTATAATTTTATGCTAGGTAACTATCACTTTAAACTTTGGATGCATCACGAGATTGCAGGCATTTCTGTAAATCAATGAGCATGACTACCATAACGAGTTTACAGGTTTCTTACATTTTTACAACTATTTCAATCACTAATCAGCTACAACTGTCTCAACTGTATTCCAGGAAAATTACTGTATCATGATATATATTGATATTGCAATATAAAATGTCATACCATGACAATGGATTTTACACACATGACAAACTCCTAATAACTAACCAAGACTCCCTTGTAGCATACCTCAGTGTAAACCAACAGATTATTGGAGAAATTTAAACCCAACAACAGAAAAGGGTGATGACAACGTTTTCTGTCAAATCTCACTGGGGCAACACAAGTTCACTAGATCAATGTTGAACAAAAGGAAAATTAAGGAAATACACCAGCGCAAGACAGGTCAGCAGGTTCCCAACAAAATAACAAGTCTACTACATGAAGCAAGAGGTTCAGTAGCAGTGTGATCTGATGTCACAGTGTTTTTATTAATCATGATCAAAGTGGAGGAGGCAATCGCCTGAATGAACACAACAAATGGTGTCTAACGCTGCAGCTTAGTTTAGATTTAGTCAAATCACTGACATTTTCATGGGCACAGTCACTGTGTCGTGTTTTCTGATGGGAACTTCTCCAGACCTCTATTTTTTGATGGAGGTTTGGCTACATAAAGTTTCCCACTCTGCAAACTAATGACATGTTTCTTGCTTTATAATAATATTCTATGCAAGATTATCATTCTCTATCAGAATTGGCAGACAACTGCTGTAAACAAGTTCAAAGAAAACAAAAAAAATTCATTTCAGCATCAAACTTCAGGAGAAACGGCCTTTCTTCTCCCTCAACTTCACAGTCTTCAGTTTAAAAGATGGAGACCTTTCTCTGATGTGGCATCTCCAGGTAGAAACACAAGTCTGCAGAGAAACACAAGATGAGAAAAGATAAAATGAACTTCACAGTTTGTCTCAATATGAGGGACATTTCATGGAGAAACAAGCTTGGGGCTGGAGTGCTGCTGATCAAAGAAGCACTCTGTAGCTAAGAAATGTTAATCAGAGAAAGTTCTTCATTGACTGATTTTTTTCTGCTGAAACAAACCAAATAAACTCTTTGTTTTCATGAATGAATAAACAAACTGACCTTAAAGGACAACACTATTTATCAATAAAAAGATTATTGCCAACTCTTACGTATAAAAAATTAAAATTTTAACACTCTCCTTTGCTGGGCATGAACGCTCCAGATCAACTAAACTTTCCATCTCGCCTCATCACACACCATACACCGAACTTTTAAAAGCAGAAAATATAAAATGAAAATGCCATATAAAGTAAATAAAAACGTATCAACAGCCATAAAAAGGGGGAAAAAATCAGTGTGGCACTGTATGACTATGCATTATTACCTCATTAAAATAAAAAAATCGGAGTTTGTATTTCTTCTCCGAAACTACATAGTGCCCTCTTAACGTTTCTGGGTTACTGCAGTGGATGTCAATGTGTTATCTGAATACCTGTGTAATTTGTTTTGTTGTGTTCCTTCCTGTCTGACCTAATGTTAACCTGAATCTCTTTTGGTTTGGAGTATGGACAAAACAAGCAATTTGATCAAATCACTTTGGACTTGAGGAAATTTTTAGGGATGCACCGATACTCCTTTTTTTCAACCCGATACGATAGCGATACTTAGATCTGAGTACTTGCCGATACCGAGTACCGATGCCGATACTACTACCACCAAAACAACCCCCAAAAAACCATTAGGCAAAATGCAATTAATTGGAAGACAGGTTTTATTTTCTTCTCTGCTTGTTACAACAATTGATGATAAATGAAAAATAAACATTTTCTGTGAAATTTTCAGAGAATTATTGCAGAGTTTCCACATTTTAATCAAACAAAATATCAATTAACTATTTTGCACTGTCTCCAGCTTTCAGATTGACACAACATTGATGAACCTTTTGCAGAGTGTCCATATTTGAATCAAACAAAATCTCAAGCTTCAGTCAGCATGCAATGGTGTGGTATCTGAACTAAGTTTTTTTTGGGAAAGTGAGTGGCAGGTTCTTTTTGATGAAAAGAATCATCTCTGCATGATCAGCTGTGAGCCTGTTTCTTGCTCCTCCACAGCTCCTCATGGGCTCCCGTAGTTCATAGTGGCTCCGCCCCCGCATTGACTTTTCAGAGAAAGAAGAACACAACAACATGCAGCGAGCCAAGAGCTCGTTCCTAAAACGGCACCGTCTCGTTAGTAGCTTGGTTTTGTGGCGTCGGACCTCGAACAAACCACGGTCTGCTGCACAGTTTGTTCAAAGGCTGTTGTGACTAAAGACAGCGGACTGACACATTTATCTGAGCCCCTCAAACAGATGCACGTATCAGAGTGGGACACTTGTTGCTCACTACGAGAAGACCGCGGCAGCCCACCCAAGCTATAAAGCAGCTAACATTAGCAGAATCATTTAATCATTGTGTCCTGTATGAGAAGAAAGGGTCGCGGTGGACAGCTGTTACGGATGCAGTCACGTTGCATATCGTTAAAGATTCAGGAAATAAACACCCTTAATTTATAAATAAGTATAGTGGCTCTGAGCTAGCAGTACAGCAGCGCAGCGCCACTATTCCACCGTCTGGGGAGAACACTGATTGGTATCGGTTCTTGGTATCGTTAACGAGTCCGAGTACGAGTATATTAGAACAGTATTGGCCCGATTCCAGATACCAGTATCGTGCATCCCTAGAAATTTTGATGTACATCGTTGGAGATTTAAAAAGTCCCATACTTTGCATTGTTTCTTGTAGAGTTTGATGAATAAAAAAGCCAAAACACTCCTTTATTCTACAAATCGATAAATCCTACAACAAGCAAAATGGCGACCATGACAGTAACTCCAGATAGTGACCTCTGGGTGACTATCTGATTCAAAGATAGTAGTAGAATACACCGATCAGGCATAACATCATGACCACCTGCCTAATATTGTGTTGGTCCCATATTTGCTGCCAAAACAGCCTTGACTAGTGATCGACCGATTCATCGGCCGGCCGATTTTATCGGCAGATTTCAGCGTTTTTTACGTGAATCGGCATCGGCCGATGCCGGCTGCTGCGTTCGCCGATCCGGCATTATTTACAGACAGGCTCCGGAGGCAGCTCTGTGTTGCTGGAGACGCTGCAGTGCACGGACAGACCATGCATAGCCCCTCCCCCACTAGGAGAGTGCTGGAAGCCTGCTCGTCAACACAACGGTAAGTTTTAAACATTCAAAGCATCTTTTAACTGTTTAACTTAGCTGACATATTGCCATACACATTGAAAGTGGAAACGCCAATGCCAAATGCATGCTCTATATGTGTTTTGCTTGAAACTATAGCTAAGCAAGTTTGTGGGTCCAAATGGTAAACAGGAATACAAAATGCCTCGTCTATCAAACCGCTCGCCATTGTGGCTAGATGTATTCATACGGTAGCTGTTACGAACACTGGTCATAGGATTAAGTAATGCCGACGTTGCTCCGTGGTGTTACAGAAGTTTTATTTAGCGACCACCTGGCTGGATTTTTGAAGGCGTGTGTGTGTTTCTCTCTCCCTCTCCCTAGCATTATTTGGAGCGGGGTGTGTGTGTTTCTCTTTCCCTACTTGGAGCGAGGTGGAGTTCCCTTGCCATCGCGGTGATATCATTTATTTTATGTAGAAAAATTGAAACCATGGCAGTCATAAATTACAAATGAAGCACTTTTTTTCAATGGCTACTTATTTATTTATTGTTTATTGTTTGCTTAAATTATTTAAATGTGTTGACAAAAGACATTTTGTGATGACCTGATTATATCAGCAAACAATGCATCATCAAGTCTGTGTTGTACATGTGGAAGCCTTTTACCCTTGCACAGTTAACCATATGCACCCATCCATATGATGCACACATAATGTGGGTGATATGAATGTAAGATGATTGCACAAGATTGACACTGATCTGTGTTTTTGTTTATTCTTTTTAAAGAAATGGCAGAGCAGAAAACCAATCCAGTGTGGCAGCATTTCACAGAGCCTACTCCTGGAAAGGCTTGCTCTACCTCACCTGTTTTTAATATTTGTTAAATACTGTTTACTTGTTCTTATTCTACCTCACCTTTATTAATTTCAATAAATGTTCCTTTTTTAAAAAACTTGAGACTTGTAACATTTGTTATCATTGTGTAATTTTAATGATGTAAATTGAGGGAGCAAAAGTAGTATCGGCTCCAAATATCGGCTCAAGAAAATCGGCAGTCCGTATCGGTCATCGGCTAAGGCTGATGAAAAAGAATCGGTATCGGCATCGGCCTTAAAAAATCCATATCGGTCGATCCCTAGCCTTGACCCTTTGAGGCATGGACTCCACTAGACCCCTGAAGGTGTGCTGTGGTATCTGGCACCAAGATGTTAGCAGCAGCTCCTTTAAGTCCTGTAAGTTCCGAGATGGGGCTTCCATGGATCCGACTTGTTTGTCCAGCACATGCCACAGATGCTCGATTGGATTGAGATCTGGGCAATTTGGAGGCCAATTCAACACCTCAAATTTAATGTTGTGCTCCTCAAACCATTCCTGAACCATTTTTGCTTTGTGGCACAGCGCATTATCCTGCTGAAAGAGGCCACAGCCATCAGGGAATACAGTTTCCATGAAAGGGTGTACGTGGTCTGCAACAATGCTTAGCTAGGTGGTACATGTCAAAGTAACTTCGACATGGATGGCAGAACCCAAGGTTGCCCAGCAGAACATTGCCCAAAGATTCACATTGCCTCCGCCAGCTTGCCTTCTTCCCATAGTGCATCCTGGTGCCTGCTTTTGGTGGCGGACATGGGTCAGCATGGGCACACTGACTGGTTTGCTATGCAGCCCCATACACGCTAAACTGTAATGCACCGTGTATTCTGACACCTTTCAATCAGAATCAGCATTAACTTCTTCAGCAATTTGAGCAAAAGTAGCTCATCTGTTGGATTGGACCATAGAGGCCAGCCTTCGCTCCCCACGTGCATCAATGAGCCCTGGAAGCCCATGACCCTGTCACTGGTTCACCACTGTTCCTTCCTTGTATCACTGTTGATAGATACAGACCACTGCACAGCAGGAGCACCTCACAAGAGCTGCAGTTTTGGAGATGCTCTGACCCAGTTGTCTAGCCATCACAATTTGGCCCTTGTTTGCCTATTTTTCCTGCTTTCAACACATCAACTTTGAGGACAACATGTTCACTTGCTGCCTAATATATCCCACCCACTAACAGGTGCCATGATGAAGAGATAATCAATGTTATTCACTTCACCTGTCAGTGGTCATAATGTTATGGCTGATCAGTGTATATTCCAGAGAAACTATGGACTGTCAGGCATATCTTTATTTGTGTTCATTAACTTTGTCTGACGTGTGTTAGTAACAGTATGTCCTACTGTTTGTATTGACTGTTAGAAGACAACAGAAACAAACGTATAGAATTAACTTATTTTCATCACCAAGTATATTAATCAACACTTCACTACCACTAGCCATTTTTAGACAGGGCAGCAAGCAGTCAATTTGGCCTTCCTTTTTGCAACTAGGTCCGCGGATGTAGACAGAGGGCAGTAAATTGGGGGTCTGTCTTGGTCCGCCAATTTGTCGCCTAGGAGGGTACACTTATTTCCGCCTCCATTGCCATCTAAAGTCGAGGTATCAATGTGCCAGCTATTGCATGAGATGAGACTGTTGTGCGACCCACAGCCGGGGAGTTTTAAAACCAGGAAACAGCTGATCAAAGCAGTCAGTTCATCATTTCATCTGCGGACATCAAGATGAGCAACTGGACAGCCGCTGAGATCCGGGAGATGCTAGCGTCTCCTCGGTCTCTGTAGCTGTTTGGTTGTGTCCGCTTGTTGTTGTAGCAGCAAGCTATGAATGGTCGCTACTTTCAAATTAAAAGCCCCCCGCTAAGAACCCAGTTCTAAACTCCAATGGTGTGCAATGTAAAGCTCTTATTTTGAAGACGAATTCGTTGTCACTGTTCACTGCCCAACTTCGTGCTTCACGTCACGTCACATGTTTACGCCTACCCCAGTAGTGGCCAAGTGGCGGCTTTTGGAAAAGGAGGAATATTACGCCTCCCTTTTAGACAGACAGGGCGGCACATTGCCGCCCTTACCTTGGAGCAAATGTGCCACCTTTTCTATCTAAAAAGGGCTACTGAGAAGCAAAAATTCCAGTCTTGCACAAAAGACAAAAAAAAATAACCCCTCTGCGTTTAGTGATCCTATGGCCCTTTCCTGTCACCTGACCTCTGCTGGTCAGGCTTAACGCATTTTTACACGGTCAGTTTGACTAGTAGAAGCAGTGGGGCTGGTCTGTTGGCTACTTGCGGGGAGGCACACGCTAGCATGATAGCGCAATTTCATGCTTTCGGAGTTCTGTTTGGGTCGGTACCTGTTGAGATGATGGAAGAGGTTGGTGGCCACCGACACATTTTGCGCCCAATGCCGGTCTGTCATTTGTCAAAACTTCAGGTAACCGAACTATTTCCAAATAACCAAAGTGGTATGACCTTTCTTTGGTGCAATTTCTTCGTCTATGTCAGTTTCCTCGCACTCGGTTATGCTGGTCGGATCACTCATATTTTTGTGTCAGCTCAACACACAGGTTGTCTCCGTGAGTGGTTTTGAGTGGGAGGGGTCAGAAACATGCATCACCACATGCATTTATTTCTCTGCTGTGTGACTGGCTGTTGGTGTAGTGTTTTCTAGATAGAGGAAAATGGACTTTAAAAAAAATAAAAAATTATCGAAAATAAATGTCATAAATGTATCATCGTTATCGTGGAAAATTTTATCGTGAAAATGATCTACATCGTTTTATTGCCCAGCCCTATGTCACACTAGACGCAGACTCTGCTGTGGTACATGTCACCACCATCACATTTGCAATAATGTCAGCATGCCATCACACACTGGGTCAGTGCTTGTGCATTGTTTGGTTCACTGCAAAGTCGGCAAAATGGTGGACCTTGGTAGCAGCAGTGTCACGGGATCTCTGTGTGAGAGAAGGAAGCTGTGGAGAGTGAAGCCTTTATTAGCTGTTAAGTAGGGCTGGATGATTATGGAAAAAATAATAATCACGATTATTTTGATTAATATTGAAATCACGATTAATAAACACGATTATTCATTGATTTAAAAAAAAGTGTTTATTGCGCCACCAAAACTCAACTTTAAATATAACTTTAGAAAAACAAACAGTAATAAATTAGCAACAAGTAAAAAAGTAAAATAATAATATATATAAATAATAATAAAAAATAATAGCAATTAAAAAGAAACAATAAATAAAATAAATACCCAGTCTACATACACTCAGACTGTTCTGCCTGCTTCTTCTGGCTTCAGTGATTGAATAATAGCAATATCAATGTAAAAACAATAAATAAACATAAATAACCACAATTTACATGCACATCACTCCTGCAAAACTTGTAACATGGAAAAAACACTAATAACAGCCAAAAACAAAACCCAAACTACTCTTTAACGTTTTTTTAAAAACAAAAAAGGATTGGCCCCATACTCCCTGCAGTTTACTTCCTACAGGTTTTTGGCAAGGAAAACCAGCCTGTTCACTTGGTCTGGCTTCAGTGATGAACGAAGGCAGGTGACAACATTTCCACCTGTGCTAAAAACCCGCTCTGATGCAGCACTTGTGGCAGGGATGCACAGGTATTTCCTAGCCAGTTTGGAGAGCAGTGGGTAGAGTGTCTGTGATGCTTTCCACCACTCAAGTGGGTCAGCCTCAGTGTCAAGTGACCTTGCCTGGAGGTAGGCTTGAAGCTCAAACGCTATGGCCTGGTCCTGTTGAGGAGATGGTCCTGCAGCTGTGTCTTCTGTGGCTTTGAAGAAGCTGCCCAAGCCCCTCTTCTTCTTCTGTGCTCCACCAGTAGGAGCATCAGTGTCGGCAGCTGGTGTCATGGTTGGCTCAGTAGAGGTCCTCTCCTTGAAGATGGGGAAACACATTGAGGACAATATGAATTTCATGTTTCACCTGAATGAATGGTAGTTACACATAATTGTTTTACTCTACATTTCAAGTTCACATTATATTACATTGAGTAGTGTGTGTATGTATTTTTTAATACAATCATTACTACTACTGCTAAAATAGTAATGATAAATTATTATTATTATTGTTATTAGTATTACACAGTAGTAGTATTACCATGACAGTCTTCATTTCAGATGTCAGTCTGGCTTCAATTGATTCTCGATTCTCTTCGGCCACATATTTCAGCTTAAACCTTGGGTCCACTGCAGAGGCCATGTCGAGGAGCTCTTGTGTTTTTGAGTCATCATATTTCTCTTTGAGGTAACCCATGATCTTCTGCTTGATGCTCTTTGAGAGGTCTGTGTCATTCTCCTCTACTGCTAGTATGGATGTGTGGAAGAGGTGGAGAACTCAACTAGAGGGCTTAGTGAGTTGTTGATAGCCTCTAGTACCTCAATGTCCTGCCATCTGGGGGTCAGATTTCTGGTCTTACGGTCACTGGAGAGGACCTGGACGATGGCTTTCTGCTGCTCAAGGACCCTGTTGATCATCGCTTGTCGAGATCCCCATCTGGTGGGACACTCCGTCTTCAAGGAGTGCTCAGGTAGCTTCAGTTCCCTTTGGGCTTTTGTTAGCTCCTTCTTCTTTCTCCGGCTGTAGGAGAAGGTGCTGACCACTTTCTTACAGACCCCCATTGCACGGTCAATTCTGCTGTCTTTCATTGCATTCTCTAGGATGACAAAAAAAATACATGAATGGTTATCACACCATTTATTTTTGATTAATATTACTTTAATCAACAAATCATGCTGTAAAACAGAGTGTGATGATAGTGTGGGTCACGTGAAATATGTTATCTCTCTTAATAAAATCAGTGAATGACATGTCACAGGTTATTGAGTGATTCAGAGGAAAATTACCACACATTATTTTCAGTTATGTAATTAGTCTATTTTCCAACTGTACTTCAGTAAAACTTTTAACATTTAAGTAAAATATTAAGGTGACTTTTACTTTTACCATAGTAATATTTGAACATATAGGGAGGCCTACCCTTACTTTTGCTACAGTAGTGCTGTTTGATACTCTCTAATGTATCATTTAATAAATAACATCACACATGTCACACAGTCAGGAGGAAAAAAAATTTCTCACCTATGGCCAAGTGGAGTCTGTGCCCAAAGCACTGCAGCCTTATCCAGCCATTGATTTCAGCTGCCAGCTTGACGTTTGAGGCGTTGTCTGTTTTTATGCACACATGGTTCTCCTCTTTCAAGTCCCATTCAGCCATAGCTTGCTTCAACCCATCAGCAATATGTACCCCTGTGTGGTCATCAGGGAAAAATGCTGTCTGGAGACATTTTGTCTTCATGGTGAAATCTGCATCGATGTAATGCACGGTGAGAGATATGTACGGCTCCATAGTGCGGCTTGACCACAGATCCGTTGTAGTGGCAAAATACTCGGCAGTGGAGATATCTTTTTCAATGTCAGCGCGACATTTATCATACAAAGCAGGCAGTGCAACTCTGCTAAAGTGTTTGCGGGATGGCAACACGTACCGCTTGTCCATAGTCTTCATCAGTGTTTTGAACCCTGGGTCGTTAACGGTGCTGATGGGGCACATGTCCTTGGCTAGCATGAACGTCACCGCCTCTGTTATCTCTCGGTGTCGCCGGGAGCTGGTGGGATATGGAGCGGCATTGTAAAGAGTATCCTCAATGGAGGACTGTGTTGCGGTGGTGGTGGCGGTGGCTGAAGTTGACGCTCTTGCACTTTTTTGGGTCTTTTGCTCCGTCAGTACTTTGTCGTAGACCACTTTATGGCTGAACTTTAATTAAACAAATTTGCTGTTGCCCTGGGGTGATAGACACGACGGCGTGACACACTTTGCAAACAATTTCTTTCTGCTCTACGTCCGACAATTTGAAGCCAAAATGTCTCCAAATGAGCGAACTTGTCCGACCTTTCTTTTCAACTAAAGTCTCAGGCTGATTTTCTGCCACGTTGTCAATCGCTCGTTCCACATGCATTCACTGTGCGTTTACAGCGCAGTAATTTGCATACACGCCGCGCGGCGGCACATTACTGTAATCGTTTTTCTTCGATTACAGTGTTTTCATGATCGTGAGAAGCCAAAATCGAAATCGTGATCAAAATTCGATTAATCGTCCAGCCCTACTGTTAAGTAGTGCTTTACACATTTGTCTGTCTTTCATTAGTTTGATACCTAAAGCTCGGGCACTACCATGTAGTGTTGCTCCCCTTACAGATCTTTATTTGCAAGCAGTGCATGTGTCAGCAGTGCATACCTAGCCGCAAAAAGGACGGCCAATAAACAATCTATTTTCCTTGAGGAGACACTGAGAGCCATCCACATGGAAAAGCTTTTGTGTTTGTAAACGCGCATGTTTTGCATCATTTTGGCTAATCATCCACATGGATCCTGTAAACTTACTTTTTTTAAACCTGGTCTCAGGGTGGAAAAATCCAAAAACGCTGCCCCTGCGTTCTCGTGTG
>OZ023157.1:35856134-36026134 GCA_963678695.2 Diplodus puntazzo | reverse complement strand
GCATCTGATGCTGATGCCTTCAAGGTAAAATGAGAATTTAATCAAGAAGGGAACTATAAAGACAGATGAGATTGAAGCAGTGTGAGCCTAATCAGTGTAAATCCATTTAATCCCAAAAAGATGAATGGGGACAGCTGTACCCATGCTTGAGCCAGCTGTCAGCCATTGCGTTGACAGTTGCCATATCATCTGTGAGCTGTGAGAGAGATTTCGCGGCAATGTACAGAGTAAGATATTTGGCCAACTGTACACTGTAAGTAAGAGATGAATTGCTTTCTCTTAATTTCCCTGATTTCACTTTTTTTTATTTTATTTTTGTGTAGGTGAAGACAGACCTGAGGAACAGACTGCAGGAGGACCATCTGACAGCATGCCTCCTACTCACCATCAATGGGCCGCCTCTGGCTGAGTTCCCATACTGGAGAGCATTAGAACTCTTTTTCCAAAAAAAACAGAAGAATAAAGTGCTCTCAGCCAGGCTGCAAACTTTGCCACTAAATGTACAGTTTTTGCCATGTTGTTCATGTTCATGCTGGTTGTGGAAAAAACAGTTATATAAATAAGTTATTCATAAAAATTCTAATTTGTCTTAATACATTTCAAAAAATGGCTGCCGCAGCCACGCAGTGGCACCACGTCGCAGCAGCGGCACCACGTCGCAGCAGCGGCACCACGTCACAGCAGCGGCAGTCCACCTCCCATGCAGCTCACCACCACAGCTTAAAAAAATCCTATGGGAAACCCTGAGGATTATGGACAACCGACTAGCCATTTTCATCTCCTTCTACTGTCTGTTTGTATACAGTGCGCAAGCTTCATTCGCATGCTCCGTAGCTTCTTCTCCGTTTTTGGTCAATTTCAAGCGCCACCTATAGGCCTAGAATATGAACTACAGCGTGTTGAGTCGTTTTCAATGGATCCATTTGGATGCAAAAAATCTTGAAACGATGCAAAGGAAAACGGGGGAAAAAAGACTGTTTTGATACGTGTGGACATGGCCTGAAACGATAAGAAAAGATTAGGATGAAGATTTTATCCTCTGGGTAATGGGGGCGGGACTAGATAAGCTTTGGCTTCTCCTGCTTTTCCCTTTCGGCCATGTGTATTGTATTATTTGAACAATGATGAAATGTGATGATGATGAATTGACATGCCCGAAATAAACAACATAAATAAATAAATAAACCCTCCAGAAGACTTCTCCCAACAGCCAGCTGCTTAACACAGTCTGAAAAATGTGTGTCGCATAGAGGCAGGTGGAAAAGACTTGACTAACAACAATCATCTGATCTGAAACACTGAGTGTTCCTGTTCAGCAGTGAGGACGGAAAATTTGCAGCAGCCTATAAACACAAAGATTTGCTGAGTCGGTGTACTGCCACACTGCTGCAGCAAATTGTCTGACTCTTTTATAGCAATGCCCACTGCAGACTGCACATACATGTACACCTACACACACATGCTGTATGTGTGAATACATAACCTCAAAACAGCAGCAGACATAGAAACATCTCATAGGATATGCCAAAATGAAAACGTCTGGCTGGTAAATTTATCAATATGGATAACTGCAAACTGGCAACCGTGAGTGAAGCTGACATAATAAAAAAAAAGTAAGGAAAGTAAAGCGTTAGATGTGGTGGAACAGACCACCAGGAGGTTTTATCTGGGGTCACAGGCCTGCTGTATATCAACCTGACAGGTCAGCTGACTCCAGGGACAAAAACGCTTCAAAGATGTCCTGTGAGGTCTTGTGCTCGGCCTCCCATAAATCCAGCTAATACTGCATGTCTCACAGCATGTCAGTCTGTAAAACGCTGTGCTGACCATCATCATGAGCCACTGTACGGCAGTGAGGAGCCAGAGCCTCTGGTGAATCCTGCAGCACAAACAATCCTTTGTTAAATATGACCTGCAGCATGTGAGGGGATAGATGTTTTTTTTCTGAGATGTGCTGACGCTTGACCCGTCAGACACAGGCGGTGCCAACGTGCTCTGTTACATAACTGCCATATCAGAGGTTCAGGCAAGGATTTGGTGCTTTATCCTGCAGCCCTCAGATACATGTTTTGTGAGCCCCTGCTGATTTGTCAATTTTATGTAGCATGGGAATTTCACGGATTCAGGTAGTAACTTAACCCAAATAGTAGCCCCATTCACACTACCTTTCAAGGCCAGACTATTGTGCCAATATTCCACCATGACGTCTGTCTATAAAGTGATGGTTATAGATGGTCTTGGTTCAAAACCATAAACATTCATCATCTTAATTTGATGATATGTGAAGGAATAATGAAATGGGACAATAGGCGTGAACGGTAAGATGGAAGAAATACTACTCTGTTAAGAGATTTGAACACACTCACAGCATAGGTGTGACTGGCAAAGGACAAAAAAGCAGGAAAATATACGGCTCCACTATGTCTCTCTTTACATTTATTTTGTCACGTTGTTGGCTTCAGCTAAGACAGAAATAGTTCGCCCCACACATCCAAAATTCGTAGAAAACAGTGTTTCCCCTAGATTCTTTTGTAGCAGCAATGCTCTGAGTCGGTAACCTAGCAACACTAGGGGGATCTGGGGGTCTGGGGGCATGCCCCTCCCCCGGAAGAAATGTTTGAAAAATAACCCTTTAAATGGTGACTTCTGGTGAGATTTTTGAAAAGAAAATACATTTTCAGAATTTCAGAATCAGAATCTAAGAGATGAGACAAATTAGTGTAGAAGTTGACATTGCTGCTTGAAAATATGTTAACCTCTTGTGCATTACAGAACTTTTTTACCATTATTTTCTGAAAATAATGGACAGAATCTGTTTCAGAAGTCAGTGGGCCACATGACAAGGAAGCTATTGAGAAATAAATAAATAAACAATTTCTGCATATTAATATTCATATAAAATAGAGGAAGCACTAAAATACAATAAAAAGAGCTGTGTCTCATTTCAGAATCAGAATCAGAATTCCTTTAATGTCCCGTAGACCTGGAAATTTGTATGTTGCAACAGCAGAATATTACAAGACAGAGAAATAGAAAAATAGACAAAAAAATGTAAAAAGTAAAGAAAAAATAGAATAGAATCGACAAATGTACATATTTACATGGATAGTGCAAAAATGCAAAAATAAGCAACAAGTTTTTATATACAGATTTTAAATAAAGGCAATAAATATGGGTGATGAAATGAGTTTGTACAGACTTATTGCACAGTGCAGAGTATGGGGTGAGGTCTATATGGAGCAGTGCTGGTTGTACAGTCTGACAGCAGCAGTAAGGGAGGACCTGTGATACCTCTCCTTCACACACTTGGGGTGTCTGTCACTGAAGGAGCTGCCCAGTGCTGTGGTAGTGACCTGCAGGGGGTGGGACTCCTGCACCAGCAGCGATGACAGCTTGTCCATCATCCTGCTCTCTCCCACCACCTGCACTGGGTCAAGAGGGCATCCCAGGATGGAGCTGGCCTTCTTGATAAGTTTATCAAGTCTCCTCCTGTCTGCTGCCGAGATGTTGCTGCTCCAGCAGACTACTCCATAGAAAATGGCTGATGCCACCACAGAGTCATAGAAAGAGGTCAGGAGTGCCCCCTGCACTCCAAAGGACCTGAGCTTCCTCAGCAGATACAGTCTGCTCTGACCTTTCTTGTATGTAGCTGCAGTGTGATCAGTCCAGTCCAGTTTATTGTTCAGGTGAACTCCCAGGTACTTGTAAGATGTCACCATCTCAATGTCTGTTCCCAGGATGTTCACCTGTGTGCAGGGTTGTCTGTGCCTGCGGAAATCCACCACCAGCTCTTTGGTCTTCCCGGCGTTGAGCTTGAGATGGTTCTGCTGGCACCAGTTCACAAAGTCCTTGATGAGTTCTCTGTAGGCTCTGTCGTCCCCGTCCCTATGAGGCTGACGATAGCAGAGTTGTCAGAGAACTTCTGTAGATGGCAGTGAGAGGATTGGTGGTAGAAATCTGCGGTGTACAGGGTGAACAGGAAAGGGGCCAGGACCATTCCCTGTGGGGCCCCTGTACTGCAGATTATTGTGTCCGACACGTAGTCCCGAGTCCTCACATACTGTGGCCGGTTAGTGAGGTAATCCAGGATCCAGGATGTGAGGTGTTGGTTCACCCCTGCGAGCTTAGATTTGTCAAGTTTACTAATACAATTGCTGCTGGTTTGGAGTCACTGGGTCACATGACATGGAAGATATCGAATCAATTATTTTGTATTAATACATTTATGCTATCTAAGTAATTTACTGACGGTCCCTAAATCAGTCTCCAGCGATTCAGTGCGAGGCTCTGGGAGGTGAGCTGACCGTCCTCCTGCTGCTCACACTGGGCGAACCTCAGTAAAGTTGGACCCAAAGCTGGACCCGAGTGAATATCCGCCGAATATCCAACCTGAAGCTAACTTCACCCCGGTTCGATGAGTCGCCTGTTGCAGCCTTTGAATAGGATGACGAGGATTTCAGTCACTCAACTTAAACGGTGACTTGTAGAAATTGTGCAATTACCAGTAATGACAATAATGGTCGATTTCAAGATAGCTTAAGGTGTAGTGCTTTCACTGTGTGCAACTTAGATTCGCCATTCGCCCGTGATATTAAACCGACAAAAATCATGTCTTTTTCTTTTTGTTTTGCGGCGGCGGCGCTGTAAATCCTGCAGCAGAATGCATACAAGGGAAACACTGACACATCAGATAACCTCCCGCAACAATTGCAGGCTCTTTGGTGGAGCTCTGCCTTTAAATGAAGTTCCGTCGTGACAAATGAATGGACGACTTGTGGAGTGACATGAAGACTTGGCTCAGAGGCACAAAATACGTTGACAGCGGTGGCCGGTCATTATGTTTACCAATACCCGACCCTTTTCCTGCGCAACCCCACCCCCACAAAAAAAAAAAAAAAAAACGGATTTGCATGATTTATGAGTGCCTCATTTTCAGGTCGGAAAAGCTGGATTTCTAGATTTATCCGGAAGAATCACGCTCCTGCGCAGGGAGCTGATTGGGGGATGGGGAGAGGATAAATGAGATGTAGAGGAGCTGGGTTCAAGAGCCTGACAAGGCAGAAAGCAGAGCAAGACTGGCAAATACAATATGCACTCCTTCCCATGCCCCTACAAGAAGAGGCAAAAGGTAAGATATTAAAGTCTTTTTCACATAGATTCCTTATTATCATCCCAAAGAAAGCTCACGTTAACACCACTTTTGCTCACACTAGCCCCATTCACACTGCCCTTTCAGTGGGGGAATCATGTGGCAATTCTCCGCATTGCTGTCTGTGTCAACGTTTCTGATGCAGAGAGAGGGGAAATATTCGCTGCGGCTCTGATCTGCCTCCGGAGGTAGTATTTGTGTGAATGGAAAAAGCCAGAGGCGTGGATCAGGGGTGTGTCAGTCTAATAAATGTTCACAGTCTGACAACTAAACAGACTGTTCACACTCATCAAATAAAAGAAAAATGACCTACAAAGCAACGTTAAAGAACCAAACAACAATAACGTAGTAACTGGTAGTGCACTGGCAACTTTCACTGGCAACTTATGAGGAATAAAAATATAGCAGTTATATGTGGAGAAGTGTCTTCCCCAGCAGCAGAGCCAGGCATCTCCCACAGTTGAATGGCTGAGACTTCAGGTAACTTTATCTTAGAAAACAGCATCCTTCCCCACAAGTCAGACAGTGCCCACTGTTAACTGATGGAGATCATGTAATTCTGTAATTTAGAACGAAAGTGTAACTTTGTCACTTTCCACAGTGCATGGAGGGTAAGGGTCTCGATCACAACACTTAACAACTGCATCCATATGATTATAAACAGTCAGCGGATACATATTTAGATTAACAGGTGGTTAACAGGGTGATTAATGTCATGATGTGTACGGTCATGCCTCTTTTGGATCCGCAGTGCCAGCTTGCTGTATGAATTGACACACTGGTGCGGCGAGCCTTCGCTGCGAAAATAATGCAGAGAGTCCCCATGTGAAAAGGGCTACTGCTTAAAGCTGCATCAGTGTGTAATTTCATACAGTATGCAAAAAGAGGCGTGATGCACATATCATGATGATGATGACATCTGTGTTTTTTTATAAATTTTTTTTTAAATATGCACTTGTCTGAAGTGACAAAAGTTATATTTTTTTGCTCCAAATGACATCACATAATCACCAAAAATAACAGACCCTGTCTGGCTCTCACTTGCGAGGAGGATGCTGTTCTCTGAAGGGAAGTTCACTGAAGACAATCGGGAGAGCTAACGTCACAGTGAATTTTTTACAATTCAAGTTGCCAGAGACAGTTACCACAACAACACAATAATAGAAGGCGACAAAGACGTGGTGAGTTCAAGTTTTTCCTTCGAATCACGTCAAACAATCGCCGACATTCAACTATTCTGTTACTGGGGACAGGTGCTGTTTTTCAGGCAGAAATGGGACAAAGAGTCGGTTGGACAGACAGGATGACAGAGGCTATTCCACATATAACTGCATTTTTTCTTCCCCTCAGAAGATGCTCAAGACAGTACCTGCTACCACATTACTGTTGTCTGGTCCTGTAACGTTGCTTTGTGGGTTAAACTGTAGGACATTTCTCTTTTATTTGATGAGTGAAAGATTTGAGACTGTCAACACCATCAGACCAAAACACCCCTGTTTCGTGCTGCCAGCTTAACAATTCAAACGGACATTGTCTCACCTCTGCTGCAGCTCTGAAACAACCTCCAGTGGCAAGCAACGAAAATGTCCCCCTCTCTGCATCTGTAACTTTCACAAAGACAATGCATGATTCCCACCTTGAAAAGGCAGTGTAGCTAGGGCTTATGTCTTTTACACATATAATCAGAATCAGATATAATTCATTGATCCACAAGTAGTACAGTATAGTAGTTCCTTCTAGAATACAAATATAAAACCGGAGATGTTTGAATAAAGTATAAATAGAGAAGACAATAAGAAATCAGAGTAGGTAGAAATAAAGATAGGGACTCTGGCAGCTCAGTTAAGGAAAAAGCAGCTAACTAGAGCTGCAGCGATTACTCGAGTAACTCTAATAATTCTATTACAAAAAATGGTCGAAGCAAAATCTCTGCCTCGAGGCAGTAATGGGTCATCATATTGTAATATTTATACTATTGTCATAGGCTACTTAGGGAATTTAATTTTTTTCTCTGGTTATAGTGCTCTCACACAGCCATCATGAACTCCCCTGCATGGGCTTGGAATGAAGATTCGTCTACTATTGTAAAGAAATACTATTTTTATTATTTGTTTCAAGAGAGGAGTTATCTAACCCTCAATTTCCACTGGATACGTCTCCGCCGCGTTGCGTCTCCACCACGCCAGAGGAGCTGATACGTTTCACTTTAGTCTATGAGTCAATCCCCACCAGGTCCGCTGCGCTGCGTATCAGCTCCGTCCCAGCTCTGGCAGTCCGGAGCCCTCCGGCACAGATACGCAGGACTTCTATTTCTGGCGGATGCCGGAGCACAACGCAGCAATTCAGCTGAATTTAGCATGGAGCAGACAGGAAGTCAAGCGCCGAAATAACAAACAGCATCCGGTTACCTTTCAGAATAAAACACTGTGTTGACATGAGCACACATATCTCAAAAAAGAGACAAACAAGCTCTTCTGCTGATCCTTTGGTCGGAAACACTCCGTGTTGTTGTTTTTAATAACACAGACCGATAACTGCGGTCGGGAGTGATTATGTGATTATCGCGGAAACTCCTCATCCTGGTGACGACAGCTGTCTACCGTACTGCGCCGTGGCGTACTCAAACCGCAACCGGTGGGGATTGGCGGACGGCGGAGCAAAACCGGATCGGAGCTGCAACGCAGTGGACACGTATCCAGTAGAAATTGGGGGTAAGTCAGAGTCCTGCACGGGTGAAAAATAATGTACTGTGCCGGCACAGATGCGGATCGGGTCGGATGCCTGGAGAGGCGGGTCAGGTTTTATGATTGCTATTTTCAAGGCGTCACTTATCATCAGTCATTATTAGCGACACAAATGAGAAGCATTTATATTTCATATGAGCTCATTCATGCGTGCTTGCGCCCTCCCAGAAATCCCATTCCCCACGCTGGCTTACTTTCATTTTTAAAAATTGCGTCCCTCCAATTTTCCTTCGGGCGTCGGTATCAATTTATAGCGGGTCAGCTTGGGTACGGAATGTAATTTGTGCTACTGTCGGAAAACGGGTCGGATGCGGCTTAAAGTATTGCGGGTTCGGGCGGATGCAGGGCTGCAAAATAAGACCCGTGCAGGACTCTAAGTGACCATTTTATTCATCTAGCTAATTTTCAAACTAAAGATCCAACATGCTAGTTAACGTCAAAGACTGCGGTGGAAGACGACGGTAAAATATTTCCTTTCTCTAGCACTGGATTTATTTATGCCTACAGTTTTATATGAACTCGGATTTTTTGTGAATATACAATAACAAACTAGATGTTTCTGATACTCTTCAACTCACTGTACAGTCAGTCATAGGCAACATTTTTGTCATTTTGTAACTAATTCATGGCTGCTTCGAAGCAGCACACAGACCGACCATCTGTCACCGCACGTGTGTGTGCGAAGTGAGGAGCCTCCGAGGGCGTGAAGCGCACTGCTCCAGGTTCGAAAACAGCTTTATATTATTATTATTTTTTTCACTAATACAGCGCTGAATTAGTAGTTCTGAAGTCATTAAAAGTAATGCAAAAAAAAGAGAATGACTGAAACATCGGTATGGGCTGGAAAGGCAGAAATATTAATCAATCTATGGGAAACTGAATTTTTAAGGTGTAGCGGCTTTTATTTTGCCGTGGCAGTGCGCCACAGTCAATTACATGTAGGGGAAACCCTGCTAGCTAATTTAACGTAGCCTACCATCGCTAATTAGAGCGTATGGTATTTGAAGATTCTGTAGCCTGATGTCGGTATGACTAGATATCATGTTAAGATGTGGAAACTAATTTGTGTTAAATTGCAAAAGAGTAATAGCCTACACTAAATAACTCCTTTCCACACCCACCCACACATCTCATCTGTCTCACTCTCACTCACGCACGTGTGAACACATAAACAAACACATCTTTACTCCCGGTGTTAGGAATAGTTGGAATAAATACCTGTATGTTTTTTTTTTTTTTTCCAGAAATAAAAGCCAATAGCTTGGTCTATTTAACAGACCTGTCATTTTCGTTATGCATTATTTGGTATTGTTGTTTAATAATGAAAAATCATTTATTAGATTACTCTATTAATCGACTGGATAATCGGTAGAATACTCGATTCTAAAAATATTCGATGGTTAGCTGTAGGGCTGCAGCTAACCATCATAACATGATCTATTAAAACAACAGAAGGAGCCAGTAAGCTCGTCCGGTGTGCTGATGGATCTGTGGCCCCGGGGTCAGGGGGCAGATGGGGCTATGGTTGCGTAAGAATTGTCCTTGTTAGCTCTAGCACAACAAACACAGACAATACAGACACAATGAAGAAGTACAGTAGCACATACACTGAGGGCCATCATTGCAGTTACCAAATATGTGCTCTGGGCAAGACAGCAACCACACCCTCTTAACCATTCATTTGAACTCATAAGTAAACATGTCACAACACCTCATAATGCTAATGCCATTCACTGCACGTGGCTGACAGCCATCAAAGTACAGGCCTGAACAGACCTGAGATTCTGATACAACTGTGGAGCATTTAACCACCTCACAAATGTCACTTGAGTCATCATAACCTCAGTTAGTCCCTGAGCACTAAAAAACACTGCAGGCAACAATATGACACAGAACTTCAACCAACAGCAAAGACACAAAAAAGTCAATTCCTCATAAGACATGTTGTCTTCTTGACTATGGAACTAAGGGAACATTCAAAGGTGACTTACAGGCTAATGTTAGAGTCCCTACATGGTTTAGCCTGTCACCTATTGTTGTTCTATCAATAAATGAGACAACTAAAGGGTAACCTTCAACCTAGGTCTCTATTGGAATCTAGTTCATGCTGAGGGACACACTAGTAAGCTGCCTCTGTGACAAAGGTGCCGTAAAATCTGGCCTACTTCCGAGTACCAGAGGAACTAGAGGTCATTTCAGTTTGGATTTCTAGTCCCCACCTCTGGGTATCCTGTGTGTGATAAATCAAAATAAAACATAAATGGGGGGCATGTCAGCTGGCACTCAAATACATAACTTCTTTTCTGTCTCACTTTTATGCATGTTAGCCATGTGTTCAACAGCAAAAGCATCATTTAACAGCTGAAATGGGGTGAGAGGACATGGTCAACGGCAACTATAGAAACATGGTGACAGTTGTGGTTGTGCATTTGCTCACATTGCCCTCCACTGCAAACAGAAATTCATTATTCCTGCTGCAGTGAGTTTTGTTTTTTTTGGATACAGTTGCCAACAACCAGCCTGAAG
Organism: Diplodus puntazzo; assembly: GCA_963678695.2. NCBI lineage: Eukaryota > Metazoa > Chordata > Actinopteri > Spariformes > Sparidae > Diplodus > Diplodus puntazzo. The sequence continues at coordinate 36,015,715 of OZ023157.1, read as the reverse complement.
CAGAGCATGTGCGTTACATGAAGGTTCAATTCTGGTTTGCTTAGAGTTGAGCCAAAAACCATCTTCAGGATCCTAAAGATAAACTGAGAAAAAACAAGACCAGCAGGGTTGAGAGGAAAAATGACCACTGAGTGAGTATTTTGTCATCTAACACAATGTTTTAAATACATTTAGAAAATATGTATCGTACAGTCTACTGTCTCAAAACATATGCAACAGCTGTTTGTGCAAGGGCCTATGGAAAACACGCATTAAAGCTTATTGTAATTACTAAACAAAAAGCCACCTGATTCAAAGTACTAAGGACCCTGAAAGGACATGCTGAACGCCTGTTCCTTCGCCTTCAGTCTGAGGAGACCAAAGCTGAAAAAGTGTAGTGGTCGGAGAGGGCACGTCAGGAGCAGAACACAAAGAGGCGCATTGAGAGGACACAGAGCCCAACAGCATCTCCGAGAGTTGCCAGGGAGTCCAACCTGATGGTAAACCTGCAGCAGGTCACCTCTCTGACCACCGAATCTGCTCCAGAGGAGGAGAGCAGAAGAACTGACCTGATGAAAACTGTAACCAAGGAATTACAGACTCGCACCAGCAGCCTCTGAATGCTAACAGAGTAATCCATCTCATTTTCATAAAGTGATTTTGAAAACATCAAACAATGACATAATACTCCACATACTAGCAGCAGTAGTGACGTTAGCAAGCTAAATGTTGAGTCCCATTCTTTAGATCGTTATCTCAAATCATTATTAATACGACGAGAAAATACAGATAGGCCAGTTGGTGATCCCAAAATTATACACGTGTCTCCTTTTTTTCATTGCATCGTGTTGCGTGAAACATGACCTGAAGTAGCTGTGACTACTGTGGGTCATCAGTAAATGTTATTAGTTCATTGGTCCACTCAGCCATCTTCCATGTTATTGTTTGTCGCATTCATTGAAAGTTTTAGAACATCGCTTCAGTTTTTATTGTGAACAATGTTATGAATTAATATTTTTCTCAAGGGACTAAGATCTAAAGGATACTAAATAAGCTGTATTATACAACACTACCTAATATAAACAAATATATAATCTATGTAGCATTATAACAATGAAACTGTGATGTTAGCATCACATTCTTTCTTTCTCTTCTCCCTCTTCCTCCAAAGACGTAGTAAAATTATTTCAGAAGCCTTTTTGTACAGGGACCCATGTGAAACGTCCACCTTCACTTGCTGGGCAGGTTTAAAAGGTATTAGGGTGTGGAGCATAACGAGGTTGCATGCAATGCATCCTGGTACATGTAGGCAGGCTGTGCCAAAGGAATACTCCAATAACCCAACTTTCTCTTTCAAGACACCATGCACTGGGGATCTTATTGCCTCGATTAACCACATTTACCATCAAAACTGATTGGGATATCCACATAAAACATGACAAAGGTCTCCTTTATGAAGTGGCCATTGCCTGTGGTCAGTGGTACTCAACTGTTTTAAGACATTAAAAGTTTTCTTCATTTGAGAAACTTTATTTTTGCCTTCATTTCCACAGATTTAATACACACCACAAACAAGTGTAGATGAATGGCCAGAGGAGCGTCAGTGCTGATATTGATGAGACAGGTTGAACCTTAATGTCTTAAAATTAACTGCATTGAAAAAAATATCAAACAGATTTATGGATGTTTGGGTGAGAATCTGTTATCATTAGATTATCAGTTCTAAATTTGGCTGAATAACATCTGAGAACAAGCGGCAAGTTTGATACAGCTCGCATGATTTACAAGTTTACATACCTGTTCTGAACAGCCACACTCAAGGTGGGTTGAAGAGACATGACATCATAATCAGGAATCACTGAACAATTTTAGATGGTCTTCCATAGAAGACGTTCATAATGCTGCACTTGGTAGAACAGGTGAAAAGTGACAGAAACAGTTGATTTTGTTGTTAAACAAGAGGGCTGAGAGTAGAGCTGTCCCAAACGATTATTTTTCAAACGATTAATCTAGCGATTATTTTTCCGATTAGTCGACTAATCTAACGATTAATTTAACGCTACATGGCCAAACAAAAGTAACATAGTAACTGTAACTGTTGTTGGTAACTTATATTAGGAAAAAATACTACAGTTGTAGGTGGAGCACCGTCTGTCCTCCCGCCTGTACTACTCTTCGTCACATTTCTGCCTGAAAAACAGCATCTGTCACCGGCAAAAAACTTTAACTCACTCAAGTGGTTGTGTTAATATAAATCACCACGACATTCAGCCCTCCTGACCAAGCCTTCAGTGAACTTTCCCGCAGAAAACAGCCTCCGTCCCCACGAGTGACAGACTCACCTGCATAAGAGGAAATTAAGCAATAGGCGTTGAGGTACGCAAGCAGCACTGAAGTGCTCAAATGACGTTAAAGCATACCCTTGAGGGTAATATTGCGATTATACAACTAGCACCAACACAAATAAAATGCATAATCAAAATATATCAATGTTGATGGACATTTTGCTCTCAAATTTTAAAGGTTTTTGCGAGTGTGCGTCGCGTTTCCATGGAAACACATGAGGTCTGACAACTAACTGAAACAGAATCAGTCAAGTCAGTAGACTCAAATGTGTAATGGAACGTAGTTTACCACTCCAGCAAATAATCCAACCCTTAGTAACGACCTAGCAACAGAAAGGATTTTCTAGTCCTAGATGAGTGAACTCTGAGCTGACGTTAATGTTTTATCGCGGTCTCGGAATTTCCCGTACTACCGTAAAATACCAAATAATAGCTGGGGCGTTTATTTGTGTCAATCACTTAACAGACCAGGCGGCAATTTCGGTCAGGCCTTTAATTCCTTCCTCACAAAATCCGGGATGAAAATGTCACAAACTTCGCCAGCTTCTCTGTGAATTCTCTGGCATCCTTCTGGGCGATAGTTCTCTTCTGCAAGGGAAGTTGTTACAGCGGAGGAAAACGATTTAGTGACCAGCACTCGCGGCAAACTCCTCATCTCTGCTTACACTCATGGTGGCGTACATTTGTTTCTCCATCGCCCTGATCCTTTTGTGGGACGCTCTCTCGTGGTGTGCCCGTTTGCTGATAACTAATTCCCGCATGTTTATCTCAGGCTCCTCGCTAGCCTTCTTCCTCCTTCCGCCAGGCAGCCTGACCCTGTTGCTGTCCTCCTCGGACAGCTCCGTTTTATTTTTTCGCCAATCTCTCATTCTCTTGGGTTCGACAGAGAAACGTCTAGCGGCTGCTTCTCCCGAGTTTTCCTCTGCATATTTTACGGCAGAAAGTTTGAATTTCAAGCTGTACTTTTAATTTTTTTTGCTCCAGCTCTGACAGTTACTATGTTGCCATAGAGATGGATACAATATTGCTACAGACTTGGCGGAGTAATATTTTAAGTAATGAGTCAGTTGTGCTGTCATGCTGATTTGAGCATGGTCTAAATGTCTTTTTGACCAATCAGATTGCTTGTTCGGAACTACCTGTTGTATAATAACACTTATACCACCAGCTGTAGTCTGCCCTTATCATTCAAACAAGGCAAAACTGATGGCTCGGTTTGGACTGCAAGGGACAATTGCACCAACTGTTTTTTAAATTTTTTTTTTACTAATACTAAGTGGATCTTAGATAGGAGCAGTCTTTCAGATGGAATCTAAGTTGTTTACACCAACAGAACAGAACATATACCTGGTCTTAACTTAAATGTGCGTTCATACGAATGCTACGCAACTACAGCTGTTGCCTAGCAACAGTGAGAATACAAAGAACACAAGTGATGATGAATATAATAAACAGGGCAGAGAATGAAAAGTTGTAATTTCAACAATAAATGTACAGTATAGATTATAGTCAGTCAGAAGCCCCATTCACACTGCCATTTGCATGCAGGGATCCTGCGCCAATTCTCCGCACTCTCCTCTGTGTGAAAGTTTCAGATGCGGAGAGGGGTGCCTCTGGAGGTAGTATCAGGGCTGCATTATTGGTGAACCGCCCCAGTGTGAACGGAGAAGCCGGAGGCGCAGAGCGCGGGCATGTCGGTCCGATAACTGCACAGGTCCACTCAACTAAATACAGAGAAATGTCCCACAAAGCAACGTTACAGGACCTAACAAAAGTAACATAGTAACTGCAACTGTCGTTGGCAACTTAAATGAGGAAAACAAATACCACAGCTGCACGTGGAGAAGCGCCTGTCCTCCTGTCTGTCCTCCCGCCTGTCCTACTGACTCTTCGTCATTTCTGCCCGAAAAACAGCGTTTGTCACCGAGTGTTTGTAATGAAAATAAATCACTGCGACCATCAGCCCTCCCGACCGAGACTTCAGTGAACTTTCTCCCAGAAAACAGCCTCTGTTCACGCGAGTGACAGAGTCAGAGAGCGTCCAGTTTACTGATGGTGATTATGTAATTTAGCGCGAAAAACGTAACTTCGTCACTTTCCAGGATGTTTGGTGGGTCAGGATCTCAATCACAACACATTATAACAGCATCCATATGATTGTAAACTGTCCGCGGGTTTAGTTTGACGGGGGGAACACCTGGGAAACACCAGCGTCATCATCATGACGTGTAGCGTCACGCCTCTTTAGGAGCCGCAGCACAGGCTTTCTATGTGAATCTCACGGCGGTACGGCGGAGATGCATCACTCTGTGTGAATCACCATCAACGGAGAATTGGCGAACCACCACTCCTGAGATAAGCGGAGACGCTGTTTAAAAAAGGGCTAGAGAGGAATGCTGCAGCTTGTCAACAACACCAAAGTAGACTAATTCTACCATGTGTTGTTTCACAACTGCTGGAAATGTGAGGACACAATGTTTACAATCTCCCACTGTCCTGCAAATGTGTAGCTAAACATATCTTATGAGCAATGCTATGGACAATTCGATGGGAAAAAAAGACACTTTCACGGACACAGAATATTAATAGAGCTGTATATCCACCAAAAGAAATCACAGTAAAGCAGTCCAATGAGATACCAGACTCCCTATTAACATCCAGTGTTTCCCATATATTGACGAGACCGTGGCGGCCCGCCATAGTCTAATTTGCCCCGCCATAGTCTAAATATGGAATGTGAAAAAAATATTTCCACCTTTCCAAAGCATACCGATGTTTCAGTCAGTCTCTTTTGTTTGCAATACTTTTAATGAAATCAGTACTGCTAATTCAGGGCTGTATTAGTGAAAAAGCTGTTTTCGAACCTGGAGCAGTGCGCTTCACGCCCTCGGAGGCTCCTCCACTCACACACACACAGTGACAGATGGTGGGTCTGTGTGCAGCTCCGAAGCAGCCATGAATTAGTTACAAAATGACAAAAATGTCGCCTATGACTGACTGTTACGGTAAGTTGAAGAGTATCAGAAACATTTTGTTATTGTATATTCACAAAAAAATCTGACTTCATGTAAAACCGTTGGCATAAATAAATCCAGTGTTAGAGAAAGGAAATATTTTACCGTCGTCTTCCACTCTAGTCCTTGACATTAACTAGCAAAAAAAAAATCATTAGCGACACATCTACAAAAATAGTTGTCTGGGTCGCTACACGACCGCAACGGCAGAGGGCGCCAGCTTATTGTAGAGATGTCACTGACACTGTGGCTATCTGTCAATCACAGCGGAGAAGAAGTGACAGGAGATGAAAATGGAGAGGCGCGGTGATTGCACAGAGCAAAGTGGATCAAAAGTGGGGCAAGTTAACAGACACCTGAGGCGGAGCTATGATGCTAATTTTAAAATAATGGTGGTCAATGCAGCGGAGGCGCCAAACAACTGTCAGCCAGCCAAGAAATATGGAGTTACAGAGTGTAACGTCCGAAGATGGCGGGTCCAAAAAGACCGTCTGAAAAACGCTAACAGTAAGAGAAAAGCTTATCGTGGTCCTCTAAGCGGCCGCTTCCAAGACATGGACAGGAGGGTATGTGAGTCTGTTATTGAGAAACGAATTTTGGTTATTATTTGGTTATTGGAATTTTGGAGTCTTTTTCTGAGGATTAGTCTTGAAAAGAGGGGTCGTCTTATAATTGGGGTCATCCTATATTCGGGTCAATACGGTATTTATCCCCCTTACGCCAACTACTCTGACTAGATAAATGACATTCCTTGTTAATCACAGGTGTGATTGGCAAAGGACAAAAAAGCAGGAAAATATACAGCTCCACGGTGATTCTTTTTACATTTATTTTGTCACGTTGTTGGCTGCAGCTAAGAAAGAAATAGTTCGCCCCACACGTCCAAAATTCTTAGAAAACAGTGTTTCCCCTAGATTTTTTTGTAGCAGCGGTGCTGTCAGTCGGTAACCTAGCAACGCTAGGGGGGTCTGGGGGCATGCCCCCCCATAAGAAAGAGTACCCTTTAAATGGTGACTACTGGTGAGATTTTTGAAAAAAAAAAAAATTATTTTCAGAATTTCAGATTCAGAATCTAAGACATGAGACAAAATAGTGTAGAAGTTGACAATGCTGCTTGAAAATATGTTAACCTCTTGTGCATTAGAGAACTTTTTTACCATTATTTTCTTTATTATCATATATTTTTTATGGAAACAGAATCTGTTTCAGAAGTCAGTGGGCCACATGACATTAAAATAATTGTGAAAAAAATTCATTATTTCTGCATATTAAAGGGGCACTATGCAACAATACTAGCATAAATTACCCTAACTATGCAGGCTGAAAGTCATTCTGAATGTTCTTTGACACTTTCTGGGTCGTTTAGTCGTTGCTACGACTCCCCCTAGCGCTTCTGGGCGGAGAAACGGAACATGCAACTTGCTGCCACCGGTCCGAGGTCAATCCGGAAATGAGCCGGCGGAAGTATCCCACCGCCCCTCGAAAATGTAGTTAGATTGTAGTTTCGAAACAGCTTTACGGCAAACACACCCCCAAACATGGAACCGGGTAGATATAAACTGCCCGTTGCAAGGCAATTGTTGTATTCATCATGAATCAGTCGACTAAAAAGAGACCCAGGAAGCCACGGTCAGAGGAACAGAAGAAGATGAAAAGGGAGCTTGACAAAAAAAGGGACCAGACACGAGTAAACATAGGACGAGCTTTTGAGGAGTCCAAAACGGACGCCGACTTGGCCGTGTTGCTGTTGAAATTGTAAGTGGATGAACTTTGTCTTTGCAACGTGACTTGATAGTCTTTTGAACAACGTTATTGCTTGACTGTTTTATTGTGAGCCCTGTATGTGTTTAGCTTGGTTTCTTGATGGCTAGCTCGATATTTAGCGGGTGTTTAGCATAGCTGTCACTTGCTACCAAACACGTTTGTTTGCGTTCTGAATCCAGGTTCTCGTTGTGTATTTAGATATCTAGTTTGGTCTTTGAATGTCGCATGATTTGTCGCCTGTATCATGCGATATGTCGCCTGAACATATAGCACTAAGTGCACTAATGCAGTGCCAGACATGACTCGCTGTTTAGCCGGCCGGCTTCTTTGAAAACAGATGCACATGGTAACGTAGTAGCTGCTACGTGGGCGGGGGAGGCTCGTCAACAAGTCTTTTCGACATTGTATCTGCACCGAAGCTGTAGGGGGAACCCTGTAGCCAAAAACGTATGCACAAAACTGGTGCAAAGCTAGAAAACGGCGAAGGAATCTGGTCTGGAAACTGCTGCTGCATAGTCCGGCTTTAATATTCATATAAAATAGAGGAATTACTAAAGTACAATGGCGCCAAGTAGGGCTGCACGATTCTGGAAAAAATGTGAATCACGATTTTTTTTGCTTAGAATTGAGATCACGATTCTCTGGCACGATTTTTTTCACAAAATGTTGATTGCACTGATGAACTTGAACAAAACAAAAAACAAACATTGTAGCAATGTTTTTTTTTGTTTTGTTCAAGTTCTATCATTGGATGAGAAATGATTTTTTACAAGAGTAAAAAAAAAAAAAAAAAAAAGAGTCTCCAAGATGAGAGAGCATCCTTTAATACCTCATGTTGTACAGTGTTTATTGGGGCCGTATCTTTGGCTAGGTGATATGTGATAGCTGCTGTGATCGGCTTTCTAAAACGGAGGCCTAATATTCCTCCTTTTCCAAAAGCCGCATCTGAGGTAGGCGTAAACATGTGACGTGACGTGAAGCTCGAAGGTGAGCTGTGAACAGTTATCAACAAATTTGTCTTCAAAAAAAGAGCTTAACATTGCACCGATTGGAGTTTAGAACTGGGTTCTTATCGGGGGGCTTTTAGTTTGAAAGTAGAGACCGATCCTAGCTTGTGGCTACAACAACAAGCTAACACAACCACACAGCTAGAGATCTAGGAGACGCTGCATCTTCTGGATCTCAGCAGCTGTCCAGTTGACCATCTAGCAGGCAAGGTGGAAATGAGTGTACCGTCCGAGGTGGCAAATCAGCGGACCAAAACAGACCCCCAGTTTGCTGCCCTCTGTCTAAAACCGCGGACTGAGCCGCCAAAAGGACAGGCAAATTGGCGACTTGCTGCCCTGTCTAACAACGGCTTCTCACTCACTCCTTCCAAACACTCAACTGCAGGCGGGCTTCCGCCACTGAATCACGTGTTGTAAAGACGCTTTACCACAGGTTGAGGGAGGAGGCAGCGGCAGTGCTGCGTTTGGGGGCTCTTCAATAGGAACATAGGAACATTTGTTTGTGATTCAGCTCGAGATATAGAATGCTTCAGAATTGCCGTGTGTAGAGATGAGATCACGTGTATGTGTGAATCAAGATCGCGATTTTTTAACGATTTTTTGTGCAGCCCTAGTGCCAAGTACGAGTATTTCTCCAGTTTACCAATAGTAGGCCACATAACAATGAAGATATCGAAAAAACTGCAATTATTTTGTATTAATATATTTATGCTTAGTAATTTACTGACAGTCCCTAAATCAGTCTCCAGCGATTCATTCACGGCTGGACTCGAGTGAATATCCGCCAAATATCCGACCTAAAAAACTGACTTCACCCTGGTTCGATGAGCCAAAGACATCATCCCAGTGAGACAACTGGCAGCGCAAGGAGGAAAGGGAGAGAGTCGACAGAACAACTTCTGCTTCCCGCAGCTTTTAAACAGCCTTACAGTGATGAGTCAGACGGGGCAACATGCATAACGAAAGGAGTGGTGTTTCATAGCCAAAGATATGCAGCCTTTTGCCGTGGTGGAGGGTGCGGGATTTAGTTGTATGATTAAAACACTCGAGCCACGATATAAAATATAATCCCCTCCCGCAAACACTTCAGCAACACGGTAATTCCTGCACTTTATGTAGAGACCCGACGAGGACTTGTTAGAGTTGTCTGACAGCCTATGTAGCGCTTACTAGTGATGGATGGACCTCCAGGGCTACTGAAAGTTTCCAGACTGTGACTGCCCATTACATTACATTAGTGACAGTGAATAACTATTTAGTCTTAACATTTGTTAAAGATAACTTTCTTTGCCAAATGAATGAAAAGCATGTTGGAACTAGCAATATCTCCTCTCTTGTAGTGCCACAATCTACCTACTTTTAACCTAAGACTGTCACAATGATGTATCAAATGTCAAGACTGCCTCATTCATTCAGTTTTAACCTGACTATACAAGACATAATTGATTTTCCTAACCATCAGTGTATACCAAACAGAACCGAAAACCGTGACCACAAAACCGTGATATGAACCGAACCGTGGATTTTGTAAACCGTTCCACCCCTAATTTTTATCCTTGAGCTGCAGAACTCTACTGCACTTGGTAATCAACTTGCAGGGCTTCCGCACAACAAGAAGCTGTTGTAGGAGAGTGATGAGTTGTGCTCACTTTACAATAGCAATCTGGCTACGCCAGCGGAGGTTTGATGCCTCAAACTATGTGCTGCAACCCTATTTGTACTGTTGCTGAAGTTTGGTGCTGAGCATTATTTGTGGCTTTTTGATGGTGGTTTGTTGGTGGAGGCACATACCGCAATGTATTATCATGCGGTCATTTCTGAAGTTTCTAAAACTACGTAAGCTAGCGGTCTGCAAACGGTCTTACTCTGTGTTACGGTGTGTTAGACCATGGATTAAACTTAAACCGGAATATCCCTTTAAGCCCTTGTGGTGCAACCAACATAATGATCAGGTCGGACTTAGGAGCGCTACGCTATGACTGACTTAGCTTAAGACCAGGCGATTAAACTGTTGGTATGATCTAGCTGCATTTCTGACACCAATATAGTCACTTTTAATCAACAATATATCTCATAAAAAGTTGCAAATGGCACTGCTGTCGTCAGCCCTGTGTCTTTTGGTTGTTGAAATCACTCTACAGCAGCAGGCTCAGGTCACTTTCCTTTTTTCCCCCCCACTTCTCTTCTCACCCACCAACAGCCAACTATTGGCCTGGTTTGTCAGGGGCTGTAACATCTGTCAAAATTACCACAATGCCATTTTTTTTACCATGTCCTGCAGCCTTCTGGAGAAACAGTAATTCAACAAAGCAGCTAAATTCAAATAAAAATTCATCGGGGCTTGTATGAAGATAAAAGGCATACATACCTGTAATCTTGTTGTCTATCCTGTTAAGGGTCATGCAGTACACATGACTTGGTCCATTCTGGCCTGCAGCTCAAAAGCACTGGGCCGGTCCTGAGGGTTGACAGCTAGCATGTCCTGCAGAAGCTTCCTTACTCCATCAGACATGCATGATCTACATTTCTGTGGGATGCTCAGTACCATCTTTGGATTCTCCAGCAGTGCCTCACCAACTGGCACAATGTCTGCTCCTTGTCTCACATATGTACCCAGCAGCTCCCGCTTAGACTCGGCATCAATGAAAGTTATTCTCTCCAGCATGGCCCAAATGATGATGCCGAGGGCAAATATGTCAGCCTTGGCTGTGTAGTGGCCCTCCCACACCTCAGGAGCCATATAGAAGTCTGAGCCGCATGCCGATGACAACCAAAACTTGTTGACATTGACGTTTTTGTTCTTGTCTTCGCCTTCGTTGCCCTCACTGGTGTCTCCTAAACCTGCACAAACTTTACTCAGGCCGAAGTCAGCCACCTTGAGGACTGGAGTCCCCGACTTCTCAGAGATGAGGATATTGTCAGGTTTGAGGTCTCTGTGCACAATGTGGTTTTCATGCAGAAAAGCGACGGCACTGGTCAGCTGGAGCATGAAGCTGTTGTTGGTTTGCGAGTCAGGCCGCCGGGACAGGATGAACTGGTTGAGGTCACCACCTTCACAGAACTCCATGACAAACCAAAGGTAACAAGGCTCCTCTGGAGGACCGAGCACCCTCTCACCTGCAATGGGCACACACCAGTCCCTCACAGTTATGCAAAACTGTAGTACAGAATACTCAAAGTAGTTACACAAAGTTAGCACAAAGAAAAACTACATACATTAATAAGAAAAAAACAACATGATATGTCACTGATAAAGTACACCAGGCCACTAGCTACAAGTAAGATTTATTGCATTTATTTTGTGGCGTTTTCATGCAATTGTAGCCTATAAGAAAAATATGTTACAATTCCACAGGAGAATTTGCAATCGATAACCATCTCATAGACTCTGACCTCATTAGACATGTCCTGCATTTCTTTATCAGCAGGTTTCCTGAAAAGATTATGTTCAGGTGGTGTCTGTATTTCAAAAGACAGAGCCATTGTGGGGCAGATCAGGGCATATTTACTGTACTCTGGCATGTATTTTAGATTTTCAGCTGTCATAACGTTTGAAACTTAATGTTAGAGTTAACAATTCATTCATAATGGCCCACTGTAAGACAACCAATTTCGTCGCTAGAACTACTCCATTCAGGTAATTATCTGAGATGTATTTTAAATCACTATGAATAGATCAAGTGCCACGACTAAGGATGAGGGCACAACTGGACTCTCCCTGGTGGTTTGGAGTCAAAGTTGAGATCAATCAGTCTGTCTTTTTTAATTCATCTCAGAGAAAATAACACCTGCACTACAAACAAGGAAAGTACATGAGTGCAGGAGTTTTCAAAAGGCAAGGATTGGTGTGGTGAATTTGGCAAAAATACAAACGAAGGAATGTGTAAAAATACCTCTGTGACCACAGCAACACAGCAGACTCCATTTTAGTGAGTCCGAGCCTCTGGAGCTCCCTCACAAACTCTACCCATCCCCCAGCACGCCTGTGTCATGGCGACAACAACAATAATTGAAAAGAAATTTCGTCCGACAAAGCTAGCCCTGCAATCCAAACATGACTGGCATTCATTTCAGCTACAGGTCAACACAGATCAAGACTGTGCCAAAAGCAAAACCGCGTACAAACGTCCTCCTCTATGTTTGCTAATCAAATGACCGGTATGATGTAACAGCACACACTCACACCCCGAAACTGTTGCCTGACTCACATTAGCAATTATTTAATACAGATCACAGTAAACCATTCACAGTAAACCACTGCCTAAATCTGAGTACTATTCTTGTTTTGGTATGAGGTCAAAGCTGCATTAGAAAATCTTGCATCTGACGTGTTAACTGATTTTCAATTCGGCACCAATCCAAACTAAATTGTAGCACTTACGTCCCTCTTATTAAAAGGAGTGACTCAACGTAAACAGTGCACATTGAAGAGCCTCACCTTTCAGTGAAGTCTCCACCAGTCGCAGGTACTGTTTGGACCGTTTGTTCCCATGACTCATTTTCTGGGCCATGCCGTTCCTCTGCAGCACACATTCTTCCAGCTGCACGACATTTTGATGTTTCTTCTCCAGACTTGTCAGCGCCCAGAACTCCTGCAGGGCGAGCTCCACGTTTTCCGGCGCGTCGCACCGCAGCTTCTTCACCGCGACTTTGGCACCGGACCTCCGGGCCACAGCTTCGTACACCACTCCGTATGTGCCCCTTCCCACCTCCCGCAGGAGGCTGTAGCGGGGCGCCATGACTCTCTGCTCCAGGTTGTCCTGCTTGGAGAGCCCGGTGCCCCCCTTCATGTCATGGTCTTCTTCCGTGTTCCCCACGCTGAGAGAACGCAGCACATTGGACTCGTCAACTCGTGCTCTGGTTTGTTGTCTGCGGCAGGCTCGTGCGCTCCTCGTGCGTCTCCGCCAGTTGTCACCACCAGCGGTATCCATTCGTGTCTGTGATCCGTCACGGTTCAGATTTTAAATGGATATATGTCCACATGTTGTCAATATTACATCCACGCGACTTCTCACAGTCCTTAAGTGACTAGTGAACACAAGGAAGAATCTGTCCTGTAATGTAGGTTGAAAATGGGAGGAGGGTAAACGGAGAGAAAGACGAGTTCATGTCCATAAACGTAAGACAGTTTCCGGTCAAGACTCTCTAAATAAAACCTGTTATGTTGAATGGGTTTCCTTTTTGGTACTGGTAAACTGTACAGAGAGCAAACCGAAAATGACCAATTATTTCGTTAATGCCGTGCAACAGAATCAGTTGTATTGTTTATGTAGGGAAATGGTGAATACAAGCAAAGATCGATGAGTCACAACATACAATGTCTGTACAAGTGTTTATGTAAATTGTAGCGTTAAACAATACCACTGTCGCAATAAATCCATAATTCTACCAAGCTCGCCTTCTGTGCGATGTTTCGGTCTTCTCAGTATCAACACATATGTCTTTATCCTAATTATTTAAATTTAGTAATTTAATTTCTCGTGGCAAAATATCCGAACTTCCGGCCTTCTTCAGTCTACATCTGGCTGCTTAACGGCACTCCAGAGACCCGCGGTTATCGAGTTCAGATGTACCATTGTGAAAGAACACGGGGTACCGAAGGACATTGGGAAAGGAAACTGGCTATTTCGGTGTCAGTGAACATAGAATGATTTGTAACCACTATCAACTAAATACATGTAACGTATGCATTTTTAGACTTTAGACAGAAATGCCTTTATTTCAACGTCGTCAAATGCAAATCATAGCATTGACGTCACACACAGCTGCCTGTCAATTTAGACGTGACATAAAAGGGCTTTTACATATTTCTAAGATGTATCTGATATAATGTGGTAAATACTCAATTCAGTGACAGTGAACATGTATAAGTCGTTTGCGACTATTTTACAGGACTTTGTTCACAATTGATCCCCCGCCAGTTAGCCGGGATGGTTTCTTCCTTCCAGCTCCTGTTCCAGCGTGGTAGTTCACGTGCGCGCGTCCTTAACCAACGACTACGGTGGCCCAGAGGTGTCAGGCCAAATACAAAAGCCACAACACAAATACAAAAGTCACAACTCAAATACAAAAGTCACAACACAAATACAAAAGCCACAACACAAATACAAAACTCACAATACAACCCAGATAACCTTTACATCTGGCCCGGATCCGTTTTAAGCCCAATGCCTCCGTTTCTAGCACAGATACGTTTTCTGATTGTGGACCAGATCCGTGCCAGATAGAAGTTTCAGCTTAAACATTGCGTATTTCTATCGCTTTACAGATCTGGCCCAGGTCATTTTTCCAGCAGGTAACCAAAAGACATTAGCTGTGTCTGACACTGATTTGGTCCAAATCTGCAATCCAGAGGGGTATTTTGCGAAGCCGGTTTAGTGGGTTAACGAGCTATGTTGAGTCTAAAGCCAGGCTCTCCTGTTCTACGAAGGTGGCTCTCTTTTAACCCGGCTAGATCACCATGGTAACTTACGCTTAGCTCATAACCTGGTCCCGACCAGGTTATGTTCAGAGTTTCGGCTTGAAATCGGCTATAAAAGCGGCGCTGTTTCACTGTGTAAGTCATTCGGAGATTGCGTCACCATTCATTGAGAACCCGGTGGACCTAGGAGCGAGAATAATTCTGGCAGCACTACGACGTGAGCGGCTTCTGCGAGATCGCGCTGATCCGCTGGCATTTCCTGATGAACTTTCAGCCGAGGAACTCGGTACATCTGCTCACTTATTGAGCCGAGTGTCGGGAATACCACTGAAGAAGCTGTGCGCTCACTGTCGGGCAAAATACTGACATTCACTTGGTGATGCAGAAAATCTGAGCAGAAATACTGCGTGTTGCGCAAAGTAGTTCTCGCTCTTACTGGGAAGCTGCAATCTGAAGATATGATATTAAAATAAAATGGGATACAGTATATTATCCACACACCTGCTGCCATGTCCGACTGCTGCTTCCACATCTTAATAACATGCAATATGAAATATTAATTAGGCCAACCTAGTATTTATTTGTCACAGATAATGAGTAAAGTTAATTATTTCTTTGATGTGGCCATGAATAAACTGACGAACTGATCAATGTTTCACCCGCTGCAGGGCAGTGTAGCCCAAACACAAATCTTACAGGCTTGAGCTATTTTCACTGTCAGAAAGGTCTTTACTGTCATTGTACAGGGACAGAAGCTACATTTGCTTGTTCATCCCGACACAGTAATACAAAAAAAAAAAAACACTGAACATTTATAGCCTGCGCACACTCAGCCTCGCTTTCAATAAAACACACGCGCACATTCTATAACTGAGATCAGTAAAATGTGAAAACAATATAGACATCATTCAAAAATGAAAAAAGATAGTTGTTGCTTCAGTCTATTTATTTCTTAAATGGATGAGGGTTAATATGTAAAAGTTGCAAAATGTTGAGCTTTCAGAAATTAAAACACTGAGGGCTTAACATAATATCGATCATAACAGGCTATTAATCATCGTAAACTTGCGCATTTACATGGTCAGCAGTTTTCTCTCTCGCTCTATTGGCGGCGACAGTGTTACTTTTTGCCGTGATGGTTTCTTTGAATTGTTCATAGCTTTGCATAATAAGAATCTGCTCATCTTGAGTAAAATATGTGGCCCAGGATCTAAACATTTTCGCACGGAAGTAGAATAATATGACGTCAAACGCCCCCTTTTATGTGAACGCGCGCTGAGCACAAAGCAGAGAGCCGGACTTAACAAACTAAGTTGATAACCACCGTCGCAGAACCGTTTAACTCTGTTTTGGGACTTGGGGCTTTGTTGAGCTGCATCTTGAGCACAAAGCCTGGCTATGTTGAGCCCCCTTCGCAGAACAGGCCTCTGATCTGAGCCGACACTATTTTCACATAGGCTACACTGATGTGGCCCGAATCCGTGATACAGGTCTGAGCCGACTGCATTCAACAAAGGCTAAAAACTGCTCTGGCCCATATCTGCAATACGGATTTTAGTCGACACTGTTTTGTCAAAACATTCATCCTTGCAGTTATCTAGTATTTGTTCTCACTAGTTAAGTTAAATAAAAATAATGCCAAAGCCAAACTTTTTTGTTTGTCATGCACAATGTGTCCATCACAAAGATGCTTGAAGTAGGCAGGCACCCCAGGGAACCCAATATGCACGAATTGGGAGAGAAGAGGGAGAGAGATGCTGACATTGGCACAGGTCCGTTTCAGGTCCGTCTTACGACAGCGCCAAAGGGCCAAGTGACCGTTGGTCTCGCTGGACTGTCGTCATACAGAAACGGCCCACATCCGTAATACGGACCTCAGCCAGAAGCGCCCCCCCAAAAAATCATCGGACCTACATGCTCACACCAGATTCATCTGTTCTTCTGAACTTTCGGACATTTCGAACTGACAATGCTACTACAAGTAAGTTTCTATGTGTTTATTCTAATTTACTGTCTATACCTTAAATGCATTGTGCAAGTGAAAAGCTGTTGGTTTTGTAGATAGCAAGTTAAAGTGCTGTTAATCATTTGTTCACCACAATGGAGTCGGTGTTAGCTAGCTGTTTGACGTTAAAGCATCTGCTATAGCGCTTGTGAAAAGTGTCGCACAGAATAGACCGAGTTACAGGCTAACCGAGTGAACTTTTAATGTCATGGCATAGATTTGCGCTAATGTGCTGATTTTTAAAAGGTGGTCTTAGCTTTTTCCTGTTATAGCGCTGAGAATTGCAGGCGCACATTCATGAAAACGACATGGAGCCTCCGATTTCACTGCATCATTGTGAGCTTAATTTTACACTTTGACCGACCATTTAAACACTCGTTTTAATTGCAATTGTATACAGCCAGCTTGCCATCAGTGTCACTGTCACTGATGCTACAAGCTGCAGCTTATAGATCTCTAACCGCCTCCTTGCATTAGCAGAAGAAAAACCTCGCTGCCCTCTGCTGTGAGGCGGTCAGAGAACTTATGCTAGCTGCATCAGTGACACTGTCAGATGATGTTGAGCTGGTAGCCTACAATTACAATCAAAACGACGTGTGTATGGCTTATATCGTCATTCTGCAGGCGACATTTGGGTTTTATTGGAAAATATTTTGGCTAGTGGAGGCAATGTGGTATGACGACGTGCCTGCGTGTTCGGAAATGATGTGACCGCTGCAAATGAACATCGAGTTTTAGGAGGTTTAATCACGCTTCTTCACATTTGAGCACTTGCATAGGCTATATGCCGATACACCTGGAACAAGCGGCCGCTTAATATGACCCCAACATTGATGACACGATTTATATTCCTGTAGTTGCATGGAGATTTTGAGCGAAAACGATTGTATTTGTGCAAGTGTGCTGCCTGTAATTCGCCTTTGACATACGGCCAATAGTCTCGAAAATCCTAGCCTGCAGTCAAAGTATAGATTTAAGCAATATTACCCGAGAGGGCATGCTCAAAAGTCATTTGAGCAGGACAGTGATGCTTTTTATTTATTGATTTATTTTATTTATTTATTTAGGCTATTTTTAATTTATAATTTATTATTAGGCTACTTGACGCTTTGGCAACACTGTCTATGTTACATTCATGCCAGTAAAGCATATTGAATTGAACTGAATTGAGAGAGACCGAGAGAGAGAGAGAGAGAGAGAGAGAGAGAGAGAGAGAGATTTTGCAGGATTTATTTGTGGGGACGTGAAAATCTTTATTGTAATAACTTCCCACAAAAGTAATAATACAATGAATAATGGTCGGGATGGTTGTTGTTCGTTTGTTTGCCTAATACTACTGACCGTGGGCGCAAAATCCAGCTGCTGACTCTCCGCTGTCAACGGATCCCCTGTGACCAAAGTGTCAGTTGGACTTCAGAAGGCCAGAATTCAACACTACTAGAACGGCCGTAAACAGTCATTTGGACTGCTAGATTTAACCTCTATAATCTGTCATGTAACCTAAATAATAAAATACCGAGTGGTCCGGTAAGCGGAGTCGTTTTACGGACCTGTTCCGAATCTGTAACGCCATGATCAGGCGGCGCTGGAACGGCCCTGGCACAGATCCGCAACAACCCCGAAAAACAGATCCGAAACGGCTTCGTCCCGATGTGCGTTTGGACTCAGGAACGAGTCCGTGAGGCGGAGCCGGGCCAGATCCTGCTCTATCTTATTGCGGTTAAATACCCAACTGAGTAATAATGCATAATTGTGTCATGATAGCCAATTTAAAAAAAACAAAACGAAATTACACCAAAGTGCACATTTTAACAAGTTTAATTATTCATCAATATTCATATCATCGCACATAAACCGTAATTATTGCATATTTACACAAGATTTTAATAGAGAAAACTCAGAACAAGAAAATCAACAATTAAAAGTAGGCTAACTTATTTGATTATGAAACATTTATTTTAACACAAGCTTTATAATAAAACAGTAATAATAATCGAAAAAGCTGGAAACGAACTAATCTAAAACAAAAACAAAAACAGGGCAGTTGTGATTATGTTCACAGATTTCCTCCGCTCTCCTCACTGTTACCACACACGGGCTTGTGGCATTTCAAGCGTCCGACATTTGGTTCCGTTTGCAGCCCTTTCGGACCGGCACTGCCTCCGGTTCTGTGTCAGCGAATATGGCCGGTGGCGGTCTTCCATAACATCCTCGACCTGGCTGGGATCAATGCCCGCATCTTCTTCAAGGAGCACCAGCAGCAGGAGAGCCCGGAGGAAAGTCCTGCAGCAGCTGCAGAGGAGCTGAGGGCAGAATACATGGAGGGGAAAGAGGCCGCGGCAGTCGGCACAAGGTGGCAGCAGCGGAAGCGACCACCGCAGCAGCAGCAGCAGCAGGCACGGAGGCAGTGCCGGTCCGAAAGAGCTGCAAACGGAACCAAACGTCGGACACTTGTTAGTATTGTTTAAATTCTGGCCTTTCTGAAGTCCAACTGACACTTTGGTCCAATCAGAAACATATAATTTGACCCGATCTAACTCTAGGGATGTGGAGAGCGCACTGTTATGCCCTAACCAAGATATCGATCATTGATATCTCTGCTCACATATGGCATATTCCATGAGGAAAGCCAGGCCAGCTTCTGCGCATGTTGCGCTGGTGACAATGTCGCATTTGTGGCTGCTGGCCGTTCGATATGCAATCACATAAAAAACCTTTCACCATTAGGCAATTATATTTGATGTCTTTTTTTTTCAAGGCACAGAGATCCGGGGCTATTCCCAAAACATTCGGATGCCCAGGTCTGACGACGCGCCTGCTGTAGGCTACACTCAACCTCCTCTCTGCACAGATTCGGAAAGAATACCGACGTGAACTTGGGAACTGCAACAACACGCACGCCTTTGAGGAACCTTATAGAAGTAATTAGAACGATGGGCTAATCTTCATTTTGAGCAAATGTCATGTAGGCCTGTTTTGTCGCACTGATCCAAATTTTTCTTTCAACCTAATCTCTAATGACGTCTGTGTTTTCCCACCAGGTGCAGTGCGCAATGCTCATTGACGGCAAAGGCGGCGGAAGCAGAGATCGGGGCACATTCCATACGCTGGTTTGCCCTGTCAACAGATAGGAGCGGCGTGCGCCAGGAGAGGCGGCACAGCAGGAGCAGCAGCAGCAGCAATATCAAAACCTCACCTGAAGCTGCTCTTCGACACCATCCACCAGTAGTCATTAATACGTTTGTTGACTTTGTTCAAGTTGTTTTGATATGTGTTTTGATCATTAAAACGAGTTATTTCATTTAATTGTAGCCTACGTATTTTTTCTGATGGCTGTCTGGAAGAACTCACTTACTCTGTTTCGGTAAAACTATGCAAATATGGGCCAGATAGTGTCTTTCCTAGATTTGAGGCCTAGCCTAACTGACAAAAATGCCGAAAATAAGGCAAAAGGTGAATCCGGTGGTTATTTAAGCAGGATCGTATCACATCTGGCACTGGTCCGGTAAGCGGAGTCGTTTTACGGACCTGCTCCGAATCTGTAACGCCATGATCAGGCAGCGCTGGAACGGCCCTGGCACAGATCCGCAACAACCCTGAAAAACAGATCCGAAACGGCTTCGGCCCGATGTGCGTTTGGACTCAGGAACGAGTCCGTGAGGCGGAGCCGGGCCAGATCCTGCTCTATCGTATTGCGGTTGCGGCCCTGTTCTGTTACAGCGTCCAATGGCTGTCTGGGAAAACTCACAACACAAATACAAAAGCCACAACGGAAGTGACCCACAACAGAAGTGACCCACAACGGAAGTGACCTACAACGGAAGTGACCCACAACGGAAGTGACCTACAACGGAAGTGACCTACAACGGAAGTGAACGGTAACGGATGTTGAAAAGCCGGTGGATTGTTGC
The DNA here is from genome assembly GCA_963678695.2 of Diplodus puntazzo. Classification (NCBI taxonomy): domain Eukaryota; kingdom Metazoa; phylum Chordata; class Actinopteri; order Spariformes; family Sparidae; genus Diplodus; species Diplodus puntazzo. The sequence continues at coordinate 35,995,269 of OZ023157.1, read as the reverse complement.
TGGTGGATTATTTCATAGAAGAAGACAGCTCTTGCCCCTGTGATAAGTATGTTAAGTGAAAAGTTGTTCTCTAGCTAACTAGGATAACTATCGCTATGTGATTGTCACAAATGAGCAGTGTTGTTCATTGTCCTTATTTTTATATTTATATACTCTGCCATCTAACCTACGATGAGTAACGTTAAGCGGGGCCCGGTTTCAGAAAGCAGGATGAGGGAAAACTTTGAGTAACGTTATGTTAAGCATGAGATTAGGGGAAACTCTGGGTTTTCTGTTTCAGAAACCGAGAGCAGATAACGTTAAACCCTAGGAACGGCAAGTGCTCTAAGTTAATTTATGCAACAAACTATGAGTTTATCTGTGATTCCCCACCTCCTGCGGACCCTGAAGAAGCTATCTGACACACCGGTTCATCACCTCATTCATCGTGGGGATCGCGACCTGGTTCTAAAAGGACCCGCTTCCAAAATTTCTCAAAACCCGAAAATCAATAAGGTCCGAGCTTATCGGTACTGCTGTCGAGACTAGTGGGTCCTATAATGTAACGTTATGTCTCAAGCGTCAAATCTGATTTACAAGGCCCTAGTTTTCTGACAACTCTGAGTTTGTTAACCCAGAGAAGAGGGAAACACTCATTTTCATTTCAAGCGCACAGCTACATGATTTATTGTGATTTCTTATACAGTCATAAAAATGCTGTCTACAATTTCTATGAAATGCCAAAATGTTTTCCCACTTCTTTAGAGAGGATAACGTTGATCATGATTCTTATGGTGATGTGGTACAGGATGCAGAGCACATTGATAAACAAAACATTAATCTTATCATTGTTGCCTTTCATTCTTTTTAGTCAATAGAGGCCTAGTTAGTGTTGTATGTGCTATACCATTAATTTTTAGTGAATTAATTTTTACAGCCGAATGGTTCTGTTTTTTTTTTTTATTACAGATTGCAATGTATTGTCCTTTTTGTGGACATTACCTGCATTCTGAAACGCATTCCTCCTTGAACCGGCACCTTATTGTGGTGGAGGGGTTTGAGCACCTGAATGATCCTAGGAGCTATGTTGTCTGGGGCTTAATGCCCCTGGTAGGGCCTCCCAAGGCAAACAGGTCCTAGGTGACGGGTCAGACTAAGATCGGTTCAAAAGCTAAGTTAAGCCCCTAATGACAGATAGAACACCAAGGACATTTACGTCGCCCGGATTGGCGTCACCAGGGCCCCACCCTGGAGCCAGGCCTGGGGTTGGGGCTCGCAGGCGAGCGTCTGGTGGCCGGGTCTTTGCCCACTGGACCCGGCCGGGCCCAGCCCGAAAGAGCGACTTGGGCCCACCCTCCAGTGGGCTCACCACTTGCAGGAAGGTTGAGTGTGATTTGGGTGGCAGTCATGGGCGGGGGCCCCGGCGACCCAATCCCCAGACGGTGACTCCAGCCATGGGGACATGGAATGTCACCTCGCTGGGGGGGAAAGAGCCTGAGCTGGTGCGGGAGGTTGAGCGGTACCGGTTAGAGATAGTTGGGCTCACCTCCACGCACAGTCTGGGCTCTGGCTCTTCTACTCTGGAGTTGCCCGCGGTGAGAGGCGGCATGCTGGTGTGGGCTTGCTTATAGCTCCTCAGCTCAGCCGCCATGTGTTGGGAGTTTACCCCAGTGAACGAGAGGGTCGCTTCCCTGCGCCTTCGGGTCAGGGATAGGTCTCTCACTGTTGTCTCGGCTTATGGGCCGAACAGCAGTGCAGAGTACCGGCCTTCTTGGAGTCCCTGGGAGGGGTACTGGAGAGTGCTCCAACCGGGGACTCTGTCGTTCTACTGGGGGACTTCAACGCTCACGTGGGCAGCGACAGTGTTACCTGGAGAGGTACGATTGGGAGGAACGGCCTCCCCGATCTGAACCCGAGTGGTGTTTTGTTACTGGACTTCTGTGCTAGTCACAGCTTGTCCATAACAAACACCATGTTCAAGCATAAGGGTGTCCATATGTGCACGTGGCACCAGGACACCCTAGGCCGGAGGTCAATGATCAACTTTGTGGTCGTGTCATCTGACCTCCGGCCGTATGTCTTGGACACTCGGGTGAAGAGAGGGGCTGAGCTGTCAGCTGATCACCACCTGGTGGTGAGTCGGATCCGCTAGCAGGGGAGGAAGCTGGACAGACCTGGCAGACCCAAACGTATTGTGAGGGTCTGCTGGGAACGTCTGGCGGAACCCTCTGTAAGGGAGGTCTTTAACTCCCACCTCCGGGATAGCTTTGACCAGATCACGAGGGAGGCTGGCACTGGCAGGCCAAGCGTGCGGCAGCACGGGCAGTCGTGGAAGCAAAAACTAGGGTCTGGGAAAAGTTCGGAGAGGCTATGGAGGAGGACTACCGGTCGACCTCGAAGAAATTCTGGCAAACCATCCGGCGCCTCAGGAGGGGGAAGCAGTCCTCCACCAACACTGTTTACAGTGGAGGTGGGGAGCTGTTGACCTCGACTGGGGACATTGTCGGGCGGTAGAAGGAATACTTCGAGGATCTCCTCAATCCCACTGACATGCCTTCCATAGAGGAAGCAGAGGCTGGGGACTCAGAGGTTGACCCATTCATCACCCAAGCCGAAGTCACTGAGGTAGTCCGGAAGCTCCTCAGTGGCAAAGCACCGGGGGTGGATGAGATCCGCCCTGAGTGCCTCAAGTCTGTGGATGTTGTGGGGCTGTCTTGGTTGACACGTCTCTGCAGCATCGCGTGGCAGTTGGGGACAGTACCTGGCAGACCGGGGTGGTGGTCCCCCTATTCAAAAAGGGCGACCGGAGGGTGTGTTCCAACTATCAAGGGATCACACTCCTCAGCCTCCCTGGGATAGTCTATTCCAGGGTACTGGAGTGGAGAATTCGGCTGATATTTGAACCTTGGATTCAGGAGGAACGACGCGGTTTTCGTCCGGGCCGCGGAACACTGGACCAGCTCTATACCCTCCACAGGGTGCTCGAGGGTTCATGGGAGTTTGCCCAACCAGTCCACGTGTTTTGTGGACTTGGAGAAAGCATTCGACTGTGTCCCTCGTGGCATTCTGTGGGAGGTGCTCCGGGAGTACGGGGTCGGAGGCCCTCTGTTAAGGGCTGTATGGTCCCTGTACGACCGGAGCAGGAGCTTGGTTCGGATTGCCGGCAGTAAGTTAGATCTGTTCCCAGTGCATGTTGGACTCCGGCAGGGCTGCCCTTTGACACCAGTTCTGTTCATTATTTTTATGGACAGAATTTCTGGGCGCAGCCACGGGCCGGAGGGGGTCTGGTTCGGGAGACACTGGGTTTCATCTCTGCTTTTCGCAGATGATGTGGTCTTGTTGGCTCCTTCGAGCCAGGACCTCCAGCATGTCCTGGGGCAGTTTGCAGCCGAGTGTGAAGCGGCTGGGATGAGAATCAGCACCTCCAAGACCGAGGCCATGGTTCTCGACCGGAAAAAGGTGGCTTGCTCCCTCCAGGTTGGGGGAGAGTTCCTGCCTCAAGTGGAGGAGTTTAAGTATCTTGGGGTCTTATTCACGAGTGAGGGAAGGATGGAACATGAGATTGACAGGCGGATCGGTGCAGCGGCCGCACTAATGCGGTTGTTGTATTGGTCTGTCGTGGTGAAGTGAGAGCTGAGTCGAAAGGCGAAGCTCTCGAATTACTGGTCAATCTACGTTCCTACCCTCACCTATGGTCATGAACTTTGGGTCATGACTGAAAGAGTAAGATCCCGGATACAAGTGGCTGAAATGAGTTTCCTCCGCAGGGTGGCGGGGTGCTCCCTTAGAGATCGGGTGAGGAGCTCTGTCACCCGGGAGGAACTCGGAGTAGAGTCGCTGCTCCTCTACATCAAGAGGAGCCAGCTGAGGTGGCTCGGGCATCTGTTTCGGATGCCCCCGGGACGCCTCCCTCAGGAGGTGTTCCTGGCATGTCCCGCCGGGAGGAGACCCCGAGGAAGACCCAGGACACGCTGGAGTGACTATGTCACTCAGCTGGCCTGGGAACGCCTTGGGATCCTCCCAGAAGAGCTGGAGGAAGTGTCCGGGGAGAGGGAAGTCTGGGTGTCCCTGCTCAGGCAGCTGCCCCTGCGACCCAGCCCCGGATAAGCGGACGAAAATGGATGGATGGATGGATGGATCTCTTGGAAGCAGGAACCACAGGAAGAAGTGCATTGTTTTCATTCCAGAATTTCCATTGTTTAAAGGAGAAGGAGATACAATCATGTTTTAAAAAGAAAAAAGAAACACCTAAGGAAAACACAGTGAAGGTAACTTCTCTTTGCTGTCATGTATGTGTAGTGTGTCAATGAACATGTTTGCAGTAGCCTACTTCATTGTTTCCCTGTAGATTTCAATAGGCGTAATGCGGATGAAGGATGGAGTGCTGAAACCTGTCAGAGGAATGTTACTACCCCTTGTTGTGCCACCAGGATCGGATGCAGAGCAATTGCGCAAAGCTGCAGAACAAAAATTGATGGCCTTTAACAAAAATGTACAAAGTGGTCCTTACTTTCTGCTCTACCCTGATGGTACAAAGATAACTAATATACCAGGGACAGAAACAGCGTTCTCTCTGAAGATCTACAAGGAAGCACTGGGGAAGGCTTACCAACGCATCACAGTGTACATTTGTACGGTTGAAGTTTTCCTTACCGATTGTAAGTGACTCTCAAATGAATAACCACACAAAATACCTCTCTTAAACTGATATGTATCTCAAGTACATTGTTCCATTCTCATGTCTGATCTTGTATTTCACAGCTCGGCAATCCAACTCAGACTCATCTGATTCTGAAGTGATTATTACAAGCAGAAGTACTGCAGAATTAAATTTGGCTGATACAGTAGTAAGTGTAATATTTGATGAATATTGTATTCCCTTTAACAGGTTGGGGCAGGATGTTAATCACATGAGGCATATTGTTCTGTTAATCAAATCTTAAGTGCCACTGTGATAAATATCCGTATTTTCTACTTCCAGCCATTTGAACATATCTTGAACAGCACCAGTGATCGTGTGGGAGAATCTCCAGACTTTGATTCAGCAGCTCCGGTAATATGGGGCTCCTTAACTGTAATGTGTGTTGTTCATATGTAGCCTTGTACTAAAATTTTGTTGTAAAATTAATTTGTCCTATGGTACATGAAGTAACAGGTAACACAGACTTCGCCACCCACGTGATATTTGTTCACATTAAAGCAGTGTCTTTCTGAATGAACAGGGCCCGTATTCACAAAGAATCTTAAGGCTAAAAGTAGCTCCTAACAGACGAACTTAGGAGCAACTCCGAAAAATAATGGGCGTGTCAGTCGTAACTTAAGGACTCCTAATTTTTGAAAATAAGAGTTATTCACAAAACATTTTAGGCCTAAAAGTAGCACCTAAGTCTGGGAGACCTTAGAAGTAGTCCAATGGACTCCTAACTCGCTAAGACCTAGTCACAGCCGAATGTTTTGGAGACGCTAAGTGACAGGGAATTATTAAAACGATATCGGATGGACCGCGAAGGGACTAAAGTTGTGGTTGAGTTTGTGAGGGACGCAATAACGTCCCCAACCAACCGAAACAATCCAATAACGCCAGAGTTAAAATGTTTGGCAACACTCCGGTATTTGGCTACGGGGAAAATGCAGCTCTTCGCACGGGACTAGTATTACCCGTGGACCTCAAGTGATTTAGAAATTATCCCACCACGTCTGTGTTTCGTGCGGCGCATTCGCACAGGATAAGTGAAGTCTGTGTTTTAACTCGAATTTACTGACATTATCCCCCGGGTCGATCGCACCGGAGCCTTTGCTGGAGCAGCACAACGGTTAGATATGGATATTTTTCATATAATAACTGGTGAGCATGTTGAAAGATGGAAAAGTGTTCCTTACCGCATGCTGCCATGCATGTAATCCATCTAATCATCTTTCGAGATTACGCTCTTCTGATGAGCCTCCTGAATTTGCACCCAAAATGCTGTCAAAACTTTCATTTATAATTCCCAACGCAGCCTCCATAATTCTCCACCAGGAAAAAGGCAGAAAAAAGGTGTGGAAAACACAAAAAACCTTAAGAAAAACAAAAAACGAGCAATTAATTCTCCTTATAAATAAATCAAATCAAATCAATTTTATTTATATAGCCCAAAATCACAATCACATTGCCTCAGTGGGCTTTACAATCTGTACAGTGAACAACATCCTCTGTCCTTAGACCCTCGATTCGAGTGAGGAAAAACTTCACATGTTGATGGAAAAAAAAAACTTTTAACAGGCTAAAAAAAACAATGGAAGAAACCTCAGGAAGAGCCACAGATGAGGGATCCCTCTTCCAGGACGGACAGACATGCAATAGATGTTGCGTGTACAGAAAAGAGCAACAAATCACAGTTTACAAGTTACATCAACAGAAAGTCTGATAAAAGTTATGTGAGTGGATCCAGGAGACGACTGAGCTGGACGAGGCATCACCAAGTGGTGCCCGAGCCACAAGACCTCCTGTCCACCATGGTGACCTGGAAGAGGGCAGGTCACACAAGAGAAACATAGAAATACATACAGAAATATAGATATGAGGGGATAGTGAAGCAGAGGAGAGCAATGATCCAGCAGAGCCCGGGGTGTGTCGATCCAGATCAGTCAGTATTTCAAGGCAGCAGGAGCCCGGAAACGGTAGATGGTCCCAGGGGGTCGTGGTCCATCAGAAAGGAGCCTGAAAGAAAGAGGGAAGGAGGAGAAAGAGAAGGAGGAGAGAGAATAGGAGGAGGGGGAGGAGGGGAGGAGGAAGCTATAGAGCTGGGGTCCCCAAACTACGGCCCGCGGGCCACATCCGGCCCGCCTCAACAACTGGAGTGGCCCGCTTAACGATGCCAAACAATCCCTCTAAAAGTGCCTATTTTTTAAAATTGCATTTAGAGCTTGGCAACGTGCCGCAGTGTCGGGCGCCATCCACGTTGCAAGAAGCCAAAGCGAGAGCGAGAGAGAGAGCTCTAGATAATCATAACTATGTAATGGGGAAAGAATGAATGTATGTCTTCAATTAGCACCCGCCAAATGCTGGGGAATTTGTGTGCTGGCGAGTGAATTGAATCAGTTTACCAGCAACTGCGGCGGGTTCAGACCAGTCAGATCTGATCCAATTAATTTTAATGATTGGTTAAGGCATAACAGTCCGCTTTACACAACCCTAGAGTTAGATCTGGTCAAATTTTATGTTTCTGATTTTGACCTTAATAGCTAGATTAAACTTTATAATCTCTCATGTAAAGACCCGATTGAGTCTAAAACGAAATTACACCAAAATGCACATTTTAACAAGTTTAATTATACATTTATTAATATTTATTGCACATAGTAAACCGTTATTGCATATTTACACAATAATTTAAGAGGGAAAACTTAGAAAAATCAAAAGTAACTTGTTTGATCATGAAACATTTTATAATAATATATAATTCAAAAAATAATAATAATCGAAAAAGCTGGAAACGAGCTGATCTAAATCAAACAAAGAGCCGTTGTGATCACTGGTCACAGTCTCCGCAGATTACCTCCGCTCTCCTCGCACAGTTACCACACAGGGCTTGTGGCATTTGCTGCAAGTGTCCAACGTTTTTTTCCGTTTGCAGCTCTTTCGGACCGGCACTGCCTCTGTGTCACTGTCTGCTGCTGCGGTGGTTGTTTCCGCTGCTGCCCACCTTGTGCCGACTGCCGCGGCCGCATTCCCTCCGTGTATTCTGCCCTCAGCTCCTCTGCCAGCTGCTGCAGGACTTTCCTCCGGGCTCTCCTGCTGCTGGTGCTCCTTGAATAAGATGCGGGCATTGATCCCAGCCAGGTCGAGGACGCTATAGAAGACTGCCACTGACCATCTTCCGTACTGCCTTTGACGGAGTACTCCCTCGCATCTGGTTCAGGACGTCCACGTGTGCACGGTGCTCAGGATGCAGACATTCTTCCTCGGCTTTCCCTGGTTCACAGTCAGAGTCGCATCACTTCAGCACTGAACAGCTCCGCTCGCTGTTTCACGGAGGGGGAACTTCCGTTGTTCGCCCATGGTGCCAACCAGGCTATATAATACAACTATAAAATAATTAACTCACATGTGAACTCTCAAAGAAGTACAGCTGGAAACCGCTAACAAGAGTTGAGACAAGAGAGACAATGAAAGTAGTAAACCGCGCGAATAATGACACAATGAAACCCTGCGAAATGATGTGCGGTCAGTATGACCGCTTATGGCCGAAATAGGTAAAACATATAATATTTTGTGTAATTTATATAAAAACTATTCTAAGTTAAAATACAGACACTTTTAGGAAACGTCATGTAACAGCAGTATTGCATTTTTTCATTCAGTGTTATAAGTGTTATATTTTCTCTATAACTGTCGATGTTTTCCTCAATTCCTAATATATACAATTAATGGAAAGAAATTAAATGTTACATAAACTTGATTTAACAGGGTAGATCCCTTTGTATTGTTTTTCATATGCAGTTATAGTGCAACATTTGAAATTGGGACATTGAGATTAATGGGTATTTGTTCTGTACTGTGATAGGGACTTGGTGTTTAATAGCTGAACTGTGGTAGTTTCTCTCCTTACTTCTGGCAGACTTTTCTATGACAATTTCTACTTCCTTTGTGTGGGTCCAGTGCAGTTGAACATGTGAAATAAGCTGAAGTACACTTACTATAAATTCCTGTAGTTGCAGGGAGATATTGATATAGATTTATAGCCATCTAACCTTCATTTTGATCCACTTTGTCTATTCAGATTTAATTTCCTATTATTTCTATTAGATGACCGTAGGGTAGTTTTACCCCTGTAATCATTCATGGTATCACATAAGTACTGTATATTCAACTCTGGTAACAAGTACTGAGTGGGAAATATATGTGCATGTCTTGTACAAGAAACATATGTTTCTAGGCATTGTACTGTACACGTCAACGCTTAAATATAAAAGTGGCTGGTAGATTTTAGAATTTACCAGCCACAGTGGCAGATTGGACAAAAAGTTAATTTCCATCCCTGTTCCACAGGCTACCAAAGTGACGCGAGTATCCCAGAATGAATTGCGCTGTGACGTCAGTTGCCAAGCTGTATAAAATATCGTCAAGCCAAGCGTCAAGTGCGAGAGGAGGAGAACGGAAGAAAGGCAGACAACAAAATGTTGAAACTGTTAGGGAAACGGAAAATAGATTCAGAGTGCAGAGTTCTTAAACAGCAGTGGACAGATGACTATTTTTTTGTCCAGTGCTAGGAAAATGCAGTTTGTGTAATCTGCAAAGAGACAGTGGCTGTATTCATAGAATTTAACATCCGCCGACACTATGAAACCCGCCATACATAATACTTGACTATTGTTAACAAATTGGTTGTGAATGCAGAAGGCATTCACAACATATGTTCTTTGTTTTCACGGAATTCTTTAATTTTCTTATTGGTTGTGAATGCAGAAGGCATTCACAATATATGTTCTTTGTTTTCACAGAATTCTTTAATTGGTTGTGAATGCAGAAGGCATTCACAACATATGTTCTTCGTTTTCACAGAATTCTTTAATTTTCTTCTTATTATTATATCTTCCGGGTCAGAAATTTCAAATCTTAACTCCTTCCACATTTTTCAACGGATTCATTCCATTCAAACACAGAAAATTCATCTCAATTGGGAATCAATTGCGTCATTCATTTATTCATAAATTATCATTCATAATTTCAGAAATATTAGACGTTTTTCTGCCTTTTTTTCCCATTCAAGCAGATGACAGAATCTTCAAAAATCTTCGATTTTCACACATTCTCATGCATTTTCAAAGCTAATCTAATAATTCATACGTCCACATTAAAACTCCATTCAAACTGTGAGACGTTCACAAAGATTAGGACTTTCTTCCCTGAATTCAGCTTTTTTACTTTTTGCACAGTCGCACTTCAAACATTGGAAACTTTTCAGCCACTTTGAGATTTTTGCATTGGTGTGTATGGGGTGGAATGTTGACAGCCAGAGTGCATAGGCCAACTGACAGAGTGGAAAGGAGCTGCCCGATATTCAGAAAATCTCGTCTTCAACTCGCCACCATTTCCACAATGTTCACTCCAGCAGAAAAATTAAAACACCAGCTTGTAGGTACACTCGTGCTCGTGCATACAGCGGATCTCTGGAGGCAATCGGACAATAACCTTTGGCTCGGGGGGCATTTTACTGACAGGAACACCGACCAACTGACGCATAGAGTCCCATTAAAATAAGAGGAAAAATATCTAGAGGCAGAAAAAAAACATTCACTTTTCTAAACTGCTCAACAAGACACATTTCTGACCACAGACACACAAAAACTTCACAGGATGCTCAAAAGACTCTCATAGTTTTGACCATACCATTATTTTAGTGATAGCAGTTACTGTTTTGCAAAGAGAAGTATGATAATGTGAGGTGAGCCTCAGCTGAAAACACTGTTAAAACAGCTCTCACTGTTGGTTACCAGGACCAGTGTAGTTACCATCACCATGGCAACCGAGATCAACTGAGCCAACACAGAGAGACAGATTTATCAATGAGTCAGTTTGACACACACACACGCACATTCAGATATGCATGTGTGAGCATGCACACATGACCACAAATGTACAGACACACACACACACACACACATACACACGTATAAAGCCATGCTCAAGCACACACTCACATGCACACAAATGCGCACACACATATAAAGCCATGCTTAAGCACACTCACATGCACAAAAACGCACACACACATAAAGCAATGCTTAAGCACACACTCACATGCACATAAACACACACACGCGCACACACACACACACAAAGCCATGCTTAAGCACACACTCATATGCGCGCACACACACGCACGCACACACACACACACACACACACACAGTATATTTCTTAACATTGAAACTATATTTAATGATTGTCTTTTTTCTGTCATTCAAGTCGGGAACTCCATTCAAATAATTAAATGTTTTAATCATCGATATGTTGAGATTTATTGAATTTCTCAGTCAGATTCAGAGTATTTGATTCATTCTCACTGTAACATCTCTTCTTACTCCATCAGCTGCTTTTCAACACAAATTTAAGCTAGCATTGCAGTTTGGCTCAAACCTTATATTCCATTTTTTAATGCTTCATTCTCACCAAACTATTAGGAAGCTTTATTCTCTTCAGATGAGACTTCAAATAAATTGAAGCAACCAATTCAGTTTGGCCTCAATTTTTCAACCAATTCTACATTATTTTCAACCCAGGAACTGTGTTTAAATTTATTTAAATATTTCCAATCGACACATCGAGATTTATTGAATTTCTCAGTCTGATTCAGAGTCTTTGACTCATTCTCACTGTAACCTCTCTTCAAACTCTATATATTTTAATGCTTCATTCTCACCAAACTATAACAAAGCTTCATTCTCTTCAGACGAGGCTTCAGATGAATTAAAGCTACCAATTCAGTTTGGCTTTAGTTTTTGAACAAATTCTACATTATTTCACTGTTTTTTAGATATTGTGGACATTATTCAAAGTTTTCACAGCCAGCAGTCCGCATTTGGCTTCAGCTGATAACGAGGAGCATTCACAACCGCAAGTTCTTCAGAACTTGCCTTTTCTAGTTATTATTATTCTTCTTCCGTACACTTTTTGTCCATTTGCAACTAATGAAGCCATTTTTGAAATCTCATTCTGCTATAACTTCAGCATACCTTCAGCTATTGAAACCGTTCAACTATTAAAATGTTCAGCTTTTTCAGCTCTTTCAGCCTTTTACTTTTCAGCTTTTCAACTCTTCAGCTTTTTCAGCAATTCAGCTTTTTCTAAAAAAACATTGCCGCAAATGGGAAAATCTTCAAAACTCCTCGACTTTCAACCTCTTCTTCTCCCTCAAACTTTGTGCTATAGAAACCATTCAACTATCGAAATGTGCAGCTTTTTAAGGACATTATGGCGTGTATTTTTCTCATTTCTATCGTTCATACTTTTGGAAATATTAAGCTTTTTCTGCAAAGTTTTTCCCATTCATCCTTATGGGGATTTTTTCAAATTTCATTCTGCTATAACTTCGGCATACCTTCAGCTTTTCAAACCATTCAAATATTAAAATGTTCAGCTTTTTCAGCTCTTTCAGCCTTGAGCTTTTCAACTTTTCAACATTTCAACCTTTTCAGAAATTCAGCTTTTTCCCAAATTTTTTTAACATTGACGCAAATGGGAAAAGCTTCAAATCCTCTTCAAAACTCATCGCCTTTCAACCTCTTTTTGCTCCTCATACATTGAGCGAGAGACACCATTCAAACTTTAAAGCACTCAGCAGATCTTTAACTATTGGACCTGTATTCAGTTTTAAAAAAGTTTTAAGAACTTTTAGCTCCTCTTCTGAGTTTATAATGGGTGTGTATTGCGTCAGGTAGAGTGCGTGACATCATCGCCAGAGTGGGGAGCGGCTTGCGGAGATAGGAATGAAAATTGTCTTCAGCTTGATACTGAATCCACATCTTTTACTTGATATAGACAAAAAATGCATAGAAATGTAGGAAATCTTGTTGGGTGTCAGCTGGTGGTCTTATTTCAGATGTAGGATTTACGGTTTTGGATTTAGAAGCCCGAGAGCGACAAGAAGTTGAAATAAAGCCCCATAAGCCGCAATGTTAATTTTGAGGCTAAATTTCTGGAGGATCGCAGACGGTACCTGATTTGTCTCTCGCTCCTGTGCCCTCGTTTCTGACTCGACAGAAATAAAAACGACATGAGCGAGTTCAGCCATGTCTCCTCTCACTCACCATGTAAATATTTTTGCCATAACCATTACAGTTTTTTCAAAAATCGTAGGGGTTTGGGAGGTGTTTTCCCATTCATTCTTATGGGATCCCTTCATCTCTGTTTCTGTTACTTCTCCCGCGTGTGTATCTCAAGAGTGCATGTGTAGTGCCTGAGCTCGAGTGGATGACATCATCTTTCGAGTGGGGAGCAGCTGGAAAATCTGGAGAAAGACTTTTCTTCAGCTGGATTTGGATCCCACATCTTTTACTTTACATAGACGATGCAGCCATTTTAAGCTCTTTCTGCCTTTAACTTTCCACCTTTTCAGTCTTTTTTCACCTTTTTAAGCCTTTTCAACTCTGTAGCTCCACAACTTTTCGGCCTTTTCAGTCTTTTTTTTTTTTTACCTTTTTAAGCTCTTTCTGCCCTTCACTTTCCATCTTTTCAGTCTTTTTTCGCTTTTTTAAGCTCTTTCTGCCTTTAACTTTCCACCTTTTCATTCTTTTTTCACCTTTTTAAGCTCTTTCTGCCTTTAACTTTCCACCTCTTCAGTCTTTTTTCACATTTTTATGCTCTTTCTGTCCTCTTACTCTCCAACTTTTCTGCCTTTTCAGTCTTTTTTCACCTTTTTAAGCTCTTTCTGCCTTTAACTTTCCACCTCTTCAGTCTTTTTTCACATTTTTATGCTCTTTCTGTCCTCTTACTCTCCAACTTTTCTGCCTTTTCCATCTTTTTTCACCTTTTTAAGCTCTTTCAACCCTGTTATTCCACAACTGTTTGGCCTTTTCAGTCTTTTTTCACCTTTTTAAGCTCTTTCAGCCCTCTTAGTCTACAGCTTTTTAGCCTTTTCAGATATTCATCTTTCTGCCTTTTCAACTCCTTCAAACATTCAACTTGATGTTCAGCAATTAACCCGATGGAGTCTGGGGTATAATTGGCCGTTTTTGACTATTTTTGATTTTACCATTATATTTCACCTTAAAAACTATTTACCTTGCATTGTTTGGTGTCATTATTTTCAGCACAACCTCACATGTGTGACTGTACAGCTATTTTTTCATTTTGACATACTGTATTAACACAATTGACCTAAAATCACAAAAAAACCCATAAAATCCGAGTAAGAAAAAGTTAGATTTTTTACTGTAGAAATCACAAATATGATTAACGAACCATTTTTATTACTTATAATGCAAATATAAATTGTTGTTTACTAAATGTGTGCATAGGTTTTTGAAATTTACAAAGTTATATGTAACTATTTACATTTAAATGCAGGCAATGCCTCAGAGTCAGGGCTCCTGAGCTGAATGAAGAGCTGCACTGCCTGCTCCAAATTCAGCTTCTCCACATTCTTTTGACTCATTAAATTAAAAAAAAATGACTCCACTACACACTACAGAACACACTAACTATGCACTCCAAACACGCTAAATGTCACAAATCTCTCAACTCTCAAAACTCGCGATCTCTGTCTCTGCCTCTGTCACCGGCACAGCTGCTGTCACTTTTCCGCCCCGTCACTCCCAAATCTTCCCCCTGTCCCCCAGTAACCAGATCACATGACTTGCCAACTAATTTTGTGATTGGCTGGTGTGGTGCTTTTTTCCACCAATACGAACACGTTTTTTTGCTTTCACAGACTTCCTGCTTGCGGACACGTTCGTGAGGAATGCCCGACTTTACCGTCTCCTTCTGCACCAAACGCGCAGCAAACGTGACGGCAACGTTAGCGTAAAAGCGTGGCGGACATAATATATCATAAATCCGGTTTTACTTGGCCTATCAACACGATTTAAAAACTGGTAAATAGTTTGACGGCTGCTCGAACACATAAAGTCAGAACCGAGACTCACAGAGGCGCCGTTTTGCTGCTACGTCAGCTTCAATTGGTCACGTGATTTTGACGCGCCGGCACGTCAATCGACTCCAGAGGGTTAAAATGTTTCTGCCTTTCTTTTCTGCCTTTTCAGTCTTTTTTTCACCTTTTTAACCTCTTTCAGCCCTCTTAGTCTCCAGCTTTTTAGCCTTTTCAGATATTCATCTTTCTGCCTTTTCAACTCCTTCAAACATTCAACTTGATGTTCAGCAATTAAAATGTTCAACTTTTTCAAGTCTTTCAGCCCGCTTCAGCTTTTTTGTCGTTTCATTTTTTAAAAATATTCATCTTTCTGCCTTTTGAGCTTCTTTATACATTCAGCTTCATGTTCAGCTACAGAAACTGTTCAGCTATCAACATGTTCAACTTTTTAAACTCTTTGGGCCTTGAACTTTTTAACTTTTTCAGCTTTTCGGCAGTACATTCAGCAGATTTTGCTTCATCCTTCAGCATTCACACTGTATTTTCACAGGAAATACAATTTTTCTAATTATTATTAGTGTGAATGCTGCAAGCATTCACACTATTGTTCCTCTGGAGTTTATTATTATTAGTGTGAATGCTGAAGGCATTCACACTATTGTTCTTCTGGAATTTCTTTTTCTTTCTTTTTCTTATTATTCCGGCTTCCGTACATTTTTCAGCACGCTTCTTCTCCTTCAAATCTTGAGCTGTTGAAACCATTCAAATATCAAAATGTGCAGCTTTTTAAGGACATTACTGCTTGTATTTTTCTCTTTTCTACTTTTTATACTTTTGGAAATATTAAGCTTTTTATGGAAAAAAATTTCCCATTCATCCTTATGGTGATTTTTTCAAATTTCATTCTGCTATAACTTCAGCATACCTTCAGCTATTCAAACCATTCAAATATTAAAATGTTCAGCCTTTTCAGCTCTTCCAGCTTTCTTCTTTTCAACTTTTCAACTTTTCAATTTTTTCAGAAATTCAGCTTTTTCCCAAAAAAATTTAACATTGACGCAAATGGGAAAAGCTTCAAATCCTCTTCAAAACTCATCGCCTCTCAACCGCAGATCTTGAACTATTGGACCTGTATTCAATTTTAAAAAATCTTGTATGGTTTTGAAATAATCGCAGTTTTAGTTTGAGCGATTTTTAGCCCGTCTTCTGCGTTTATAATGGGTGTGTATTGCATCGGCTAGAGTGAGTGACATCTCCAACTGCCGCACCCCAGAGGGCAGAGCAGCCCCGAAAACGGGAAAAAAACTCTCTTCGGCTTGATTTCGACCAAACCTTTTACTTAACATGGACAATATACACATAGAAATGTAGGAAATCTTGTGGGCTTTCAGCTGATGGTATTATTTCAGATGTGGGACTTACGGTTTTGGATTTAGCAGCCAGAGAGCGACAGCAACTCTCGCTGCTGTCCCATAAGCCGCAATGTTAATTTTGAGCCGAATTTTCTGGAAATGAGCAGAGGTTACCTGATTTGTCTCTCGCTCCCCCGCCCTCATTTTGCACTCTCCAGAAATAAAAACGACATGACCGCGTTCAGCAACTCCTCCTGTCACTCACCATACAATTATTATGACGATAACCCTCACAGTTTTTTCAGAAATCGCAGGAGTTTGGGAGGCGTTTTCCCATTCATTCCTTATGGGAGACATTTTCGTCTCTGTCCCTGGTCCTGATACAGCATGTCTGCAGCCATTTCAAGCTGTTCCTGCCTTTAACTTTTCACCTGTAAGCCTTTTTTAACCTCTTTAAGCTCTTTAAGCCCTAAACTTTCCACCTTTTCAGTCTTTTTTCATCTTTTTAATCTCTTTCTGCCCCCTTACTCTGCAACTTTTCGGCCTTTTTCAGTCGTTTTTCACCTTTTAAAGCTCTTTCTGCCTTTCAATTTCCACCTTTTCAGTCTTTTTTCACCTTTTTAATCTCTTGCTGCCTTTAACTTTCCACCTTTTCAGTCTTTTTTCACCTTTTTAATCTCTTTCTGCCCCCTTACTCTGCAACTTTTCGGCCTTTTTCAGTCGTTTTTCACATTTTACTTTCTCTCGTTAAATCATGCATATTGGTGTTGAAACTTGCCTGAAAAGCTGGAGTTTGAAAGTGGCTTATTTTTTTCGGTTTGGCTGTTTTTCCGAACAGGAATAGTACACAATAGTGCGCGTTCCTAAAGCACGAGATTTTGACTTTGCTCCTGTGGTGACGTTATCACAGGAGGCTACTTGCATAAGCATAGGCTCACAGCCGTCCTCAGCCAGACTTTCTGAGTGAGCACGCCAAATCTGCTTATTTCTCTGTCATTTTCACTATAGGCTTACAGATAAAAACAGCTGCATACTCAACATGCAGCGAGGCATTACCAAATGAACACAGATTAATTCATCCTGAACGGACATAATAACAGCCAGTCTCGTGCCAGAACTGCCTGCAAAACATGAAAATGGGGAATGACGGAAGGGAGTCCATAGAAAAACAAAGCGCACACAGTATTCCACCCTCCCAAGCAGCACGCTGATTCACTAGCACACCGCCAATCAGAACGGCCATTCAGCTGGCACACAACCAATCAGAGAATCCAATGGCTCTTTCAGTCCCCGTCAGCTTTTCTGTCCTTTCAACTTTTTAAAATCTCCATCTTTCTGCCTTTTCAACTCCTTCAAACATTCAGCTTCATGTTCAGCTATCAAAGTGTTCAACTTTTTAAACACTTCCAGCCCTCTGCAGCTTTTCTGCCTTTTCATCTTTTTATTCATCTTTCTGCATTTTCAGCTTTTTCATACATTCAGCTTCATACTAACCCAGATAGCAAAATTTGATTGAATCAACATTGAGATATTGTCGGGCTGAAGATTGTGATCAACATTGATGTCAGATATTGAAATATACATTGAAAGTGCTCGCTATGATCAACATTGAAGTAACGTTGAATTTCCAACCAATTCTGACAATGAATCAACCTTCATTCAACTTTGATCAACATTGAAATAACATTGAATACTGACAATGATCAATATTGAAAGACTGTATATATATATATATATATATATACACACACACACATTGAAACAACGTTATTTATTGTTATAGACTCCTTTATTTGACAGTGGATAGACCATAAAGGGGACAGAGATGGGGGGAGTGACATGCAGTACAGGTCCTGTACCGGATTTGAACCAGGTTCCACTGCATTCGTGGCATGCACTCTTGCCACTCCACTACCAGCACACCCTGAAATGAGGTTATTTTTAAAGAGCCATTTCTCAAATGCACAACTCCACACATAGAGAATGATTTAATAAAAAATCTCAAATTTAATGCACTAGGCAGGGCAAAACAAATGACCTTAACCAGGACAAGTCTCTACAATTTCAACACTTTTCAACCTTCCTTTGTATGTTTTTAATATGCCTCATTAAAAAACCAACTACATTGGCTATTTCAATTCTTTTTAAGAAACCAAGGTTGAGAACAGCTGCTTTACTGCATGCTCTATGAACAAAAACAGACAACATGCTTAAATTAAGTTTAAACATTTTTTTTTTTTTTTTTGCAATATGTTTTGACCACACCAACACTAAATTTAAGTAAAAAAAATAGTAATTAAACGTTTCTTTTCCTGGGTCTCAGGAGGTTATACAGTTGAATCAATGTTGATTCAGTTCTACAGTCTTTAAATGTTGATCATATCATAGTTAAATCAAGGCTGATTCTTTGTTAGAATTCATTGGAAATTCAACGTTATTGATACGTTGTTGATCATAGCGAGCACTTTCAATGCATATTTCAATATCTGACATCAATGTTGATTACAATCCTCAACCTGACAATATCTCAATGTTGATTCAATCACGTTTTGCTATCTGGATTTTCTATCTTAAAGGGGCCAAAGTTTGAGCTGAAGTCCGGTGAGATCTCGCTGGTCTCGTGAGCCCCCCTGTTCCCCCTCTCCTCCCCATACACCATCAGCACCATTGAAACAATGTTGATTCATTGTAGGGCATTTCAACATTGAAAAATCATCATCTATACTACATTGATTCAACAACAGTTTTTCAAACGTTGAAATGGTAACTTTAATTAAACACTGAATCAACATAGATGTTTCAACCTCAACCAAAAATAACCAATCTGACCAAAATCCAACATTGAATTAATGTCTTTTGCTATCTGGGAAGCTAGATAAACTGTTCAGCTATCAAAAATGTTCACCTTTGTTAGATCATTCAACCTATTACTTTTAAGCCTTTCTGCCTTTCCAGCTTTTGAAAATTCAGCTTTTTCTGCAAATTCCCAGCCGTTCAACCTATAGTTTTATGCATTTCCGGCAGTACATTCAGCAGATTTCCGAAATCACTTAAGCTTTCAGCATTCACACTGTATTTTCGTAGGAAATGCAAATTTTTCTAGTTATTATTCTTCTTCCGTACGTTTTTTGTCCATTTTCAACTCTTCAAACTTTGCCCGATTCAAACCATTCAAACATTAAAATGTTCAGCTTTTTAAGGACATTACTGCTATAACTTTTGGCTTTTCTAACTATTATACTTGGGTTACTATACTTATACTTATTATATTACTTTTTATATAAAAAGGATGTCAAGCAGGAGAGGAAGGGGGCTGGATGAGGTTAAAAAGGTGAACAAATATGAAAAGCTGTCGAGCATGAGGACTGGAAGAGGTTAAAAAGGTGAAACAGGGATGAAAAGCTGTACATAAGAGGGCTGGAAGAGGTTAAAATGGTGAAAAAAAGGATAAAAAGATGTAGAGTAAGAGTGCCGAAAAAGCTTAAGAAGGTCTAAAAGGATGAAGTAAGAGGGCCGAAAAAGCATGAAACAGGTGAAGAATGATGAAAAGCTGTAGATTAAGAGGGCTGGAAGAGGTTAAAATGGTGAAAAAAGGCTAAAAAGGATGTCAAGCAGTAGAATAAGAGGGCTGGAAGAGGTTAAAAAGGTGAAAACATGTGAAAAGCTGTAGAGAAAGAGGGCTGGAAGAGGTTACAAAGGTCAAAAAATATGAAAAGTTGTAGAGTAAGCGGGCTGGAAGAGGTTAAAAAGGTTGAAGAAAGGATGAGAAGATGTAGAGTAAGAGGGCTGAAAAAGCTCATGAAGTTGTAAAAGGATGAAGTAAGAGGGCCGAAAATGCATAAAAAAGGTGAAGAAGGATGAAAAGCTGTGGAGTAAGAGGGCTGGAAGTGGTTAAAATGGTGAAAAAAGGCTAAAAAAGGATGACAAGTAGTACAGTAAGAGGGCTGGAAGAGGTTAAAAAGGTGAAAACATATGAAAAGCTGTCGAGTAAGAGGGCTGGAAGAGGTTAAGAAGGTTGAAGAAAGGATGAGAAGATGTAGAGTAAGAGGGCCGAAAATGCTAATGAAGGTGTAAAAGGATGAAGTAGGAGGGCCGAAAAAGCATAAAAAAGGTAAAGAAGGATGAAAAGCTGTGGAGCAAGAGGGCGGAAAGAGCTTAAAAGAGTGAAAAAAGGCTTAAAGGTGAAAAGTTAAAGGCAGAAAGAGCTTTAAAATGGCTGCAGACATGCTGTATCAGGAGCACAGCTGCATCTGAAAATGTCTAAGGAATGAATGGGAAAACGCCTCCCAAACTCCTCCGATTTCTGAAAAAACTGTGATGGTTATCACCAAAATATTTATATGGTGAGTTACAGGAGGAGTTGCTGAACGCGGTCATGTCGTTTATATTTCTCGAGAGTGCAAAATGAGGTCAGGAGAGTGAGAGACAAATCAGGTACCGTCTGCTCTTTTCCGGAAAATTCGGCTCATAATTAACATTGCGGCTTATGGAAGACCAGCAAGAGTTGTTGTCGCTCTCCGGCTGCTAAAACCAAAACCGTACGTCCCACATCTGAAATAAGACCATCAGCTGAAAGCCAACAAGATTTCCTATATTTCTATGAATATAATGTCTATGTCAAGTAAAAGATTTGGGACCAAATTCAAGCTGAATAGAATTTTCATTCCTATCTCCGAAAGCCGCTCCCCACTCTGGCGATGATGTCACCCACTCTAGCCGACGCAATACACACCCATTTTAAAATCAGAAGAGGAGCTAAAAGTTCCTAAAACTAAAACTGCGATATTTTCAGAACCATACTAAATTTTTAAAAACTGAATACATCGCCAATAGTTCAAGGTCTTGAGACTGGTTTAAAGTTTGAATGGTATCTCCAGCTCAACGTATGAGGAACAAGATGAGGTTGAAAGGCAATGAGTTTTAAAGAGGATTTGAAGATTTTCCCATTTGAATCAATGTTAATATTTTTTTGGGAAAAAGCTGAATTATTGAAAAAGTTGAAAAGTTGAAAAGTTGAAAGAGCTGAATGAGCTGAACATTTTAATATTTGAATGATTTGAATAGCTGAACGTATGCTGAAGTTATAGCAGAATGAAATTTGAAAAAATCCTCATAAGGATGAATGGGCAAAATTTGGCAGAAAAAGCTGAATATTTCCAAAAGTATGAAAGATTGAAATGAGAAAAATACAAGCAGTAATGTCCTTAAAAAGCTGAACATTCTGATGTTTGAATGGTTTCAATCGGTCAAGATTTGTAGGAGGAGATAGGCGTCAAAAAACGTACGGAATCTTGAATAATAATATTAACTAGAAAAATTGTATTTCCTGCAAAAATACAGTGTGAATGCTGAAGCGAAAACTGCTGAATGTACTGCCAAAAAGCTCAAAAAGCTGAAATGCCAGAAAAGTTGAAAGGGCTGAAAAGCTGAAAAGCTGAAAGGGCTGAAAAGCTGAAAAAGTTGCAAAGTTAAAGGCTGAAAGAGCTTAAAAAGATGAACATGTTACTAGCTGAACAGTTTTGGAGCTGAACATGAAGCTGAATGTATGAAAAAGCTGAAAAGGCTGGAAAAACTGAAAAGGCTGAAAAGCTGAAAAGCTTGAAAAGCTAAAATGGCTGAAAAGCTGAAAAGGTGAAAAGCTGTAGAGTAAGAGGGCTGGAAGGGGTAAAATGGTGAAAAAGGGCTAAAAACTTGAAAAGGTGAAGGCTGAAAGAGCTTAAAAGGGTGAGTGAGAGGAGACATGAAAAAAAGGATGAAAAGGATGGAAAAGGATGGAAAGCTGTAGAGTGAGAGGGCCGAAAAAGCTAAAACAGGTGAAAAAAGGATGAAAATGTACAAA
The DNA here is from genome assembly GCA_963678695.2 of Diplodus puntazzo. Lineage (NCBI taxonomy): Eukaryota > Metazoa > Chordata > Actinopteri > Spariformes > Sparidae > Diplodus > Diplodus puntazzo. Next base: position 35,973,526 of record OZ023157.1, on the reverse strand, counting down.
AGTTAAGGGTGAAAGAGCTTAAAATGGCTGCACATATGCTGGAGCAGGAGGAACCCCAAGCAAGAGCACATCTGATCTAAATCATGTGTGCTCTTGCTTGGTTGAATAAAAACCTGCAGCCACAGTGGCCCTTTCCTACATCAGTTTGACACCACTGGTCTATGTAAAGTAAAAGATGTGGGATCCAAATCCAGCTAAAGAGAATTCTTTCTCCAGTGTTCCAGCTGCTCTCAATCAAGTGATTATGTCACACACTCTGGCTCACGCAATACACACGCATTGTTGAGATACACACGCAGGAGAAGTAACACAGACAGAGATGAAGGGATGCCATTAGAATGAATGGAAAAACGCCTCCCAAACCCCTGCGATTCTTGAAAAGACTGTAATGGTTATGGCCAAAATATTTATATGATGAGTGAGAGGAGACATGGCTGAACTCGCTCATGTCGTTTTTATTTCTGTCGAGTCAGAAATGAGGGCACAGGAGCGAGAGACAAATCAGGTACCGTCTGCTCTCGGACAGAAATTTAGGCTCAAAATTAACATTGCGGCTTATGGGGCTATGTTTTGACCTCTTGTAGCTCTTGGGCTGCTAAATTTCAAAACCGTAAGTCCTACATCTGAAATGAGACCATCAGCTGAAAGCCGACAAGATTTCCTATATTTCTATGCATATATTGTCTATGTCAAGTAAATGATTTGGGATCAAAATCAAGCTGAATACAATTTTGTCTTCCATTCTTCGAGTGGCCTCACACTGTAGCGATGATGTCACTCACTCTAGCTGACGCAATACACACGCATCCTTAAGAAACACACGCTGGAGAAATAGCAGAGACAGAGATCAAATTGGCCCTCATAAGGATGAATGGGGAAACACCTCCCAAACTCCTGCGATTTTTGAAAAAACTGTAATGGTTATGGCCATAATATGTATATGCTGAGTGAGAGGAGACATGGCTGAACGCTCTCATGTCGTTTTTATTTCTGTTGAGTGAGAAATGAGGGCGCAGGAGCGAGAGACAAATCAGGTACCGTCTGCTCTCGGACAGAAATTTAGCCTCAAAATTAACATTGCGGCTTATGGGGCTATGTTTTGACCTCTTGTCGTTCTTGGGCTGCTAAATCCAAAACCGTAAGTCGTACATCTGAAATGAGACCATCAGCTGAAAGCCGACAAGATTTCCTACATTTCTATGCATATATTGTCTATGTCAAGTAAAAGATTTGGGACCAAAATCAAGCTGAAGTGAGTTTTAGCTCCTATCTTCGAAAGCCGCTCTCCACTCTGGCGATGATGTCACCCACTCTAGCCGACGCAATACACACCCATTATAAAATCAGAAGAGGAGCTAAAAGTTCCTAAAACTAAAACTGCGACATTTGCGACAATAGTTCAAGTTTCGTTGACTTGTTTAAAGTTGGAATGGCGTCTCCAGCTCAACGTATGAGGGAGAAGAAGAGGTTGAAAGGCGATGAGTTTTGCAGAGGATTTTAATGTTTTCCCATTTGCGTCAATGTTAATTTTTTTTTGAAAAAGCTGAATTTATGAAAAAGCTGAAAGGTTGAAAAGCTGAAAAGCTCAAGGCTGAAAGAGCTGAAAAAGCTGAACATTTTAATAGTTGAACGGTTTCAATAGCTGAACGTATGCTGAAGTTATAGCAGAATGAAATTTGAAAAATTCCCCATAAGGATGAATGGGCAAAATTTTGCAGAAAAAGCTGAATATTTCCAAAAGTATAAAAGGTAGAAATAAGAAAAATACAAGTAGTAATGTCCTTAAAAAGCTGAACATTTTGATACTTGAATGGTTTCAATTGCTCAAGATTTGTAGGAGGAGAAACGTGCTGAAAAACGTACGGAATCATGAATAATAATAAATTCCAGAAGAACAATAGTGTGAATGCTGTGTCAGCATTCACACTAATAAATTCCAGAAGAACAATAGTGTGAATGCTAATTCAGCATTCACACTAAAAAGAAATTCCAGAAGAACAATGGTGTGAATGCTGACTCAGCATTCATACTAAAAAAAAAAAGAAAAAGAAAAATAAATTCCAGAAGAACAATAGTGTGAATGCTGTGTCAGCATTCACACTAACTAGACAATTCCCCGCCGGGGAATCGCGAGAGTGGGCTGTGCGCTTTGCCCCTGATGAAAAAAACTGTGAAAGCTAAAGCAAAAATTGAATCCCACGTTGATAATTTGGACTTTTATCTACATTATAAAGTTCCAGTGGTGTGTCCCGGTCAAAGTATGCCAGAGATGTCGATGTTTGAAATCTTTCTTTCGATCTTTTCACCTGGTCTCATTCACTTTGTGTGTTTGTGTGCATGTGAGTGTGTGTGTGTGTGTCTCTGTCTCTCTGTGTCTGTGACTTTTTGATCTAGCTCCATTCATTCCTTATGGGAAAGTTTATGCAGGTTTTCGCAACTTACGTCGCGAAAACATAAATGTTGTGGAAAACTGATTAATAATCTGTGTGTGTCTGTGTGTGTGGTGTGTTTGTGTGTCTGCGACTTTTTTGACCTCATCCCATTCATTCCTCATGGGAAAATTTATGCAGGTTTTGGCGACTTACGTCACAAAAACATGAATATTCGGAAAAACTGATTAAAGATCTGTGTGTGTCTGTGTGTGTGTCTGTGTGTGTTTGCGACTATTTTACCTCGTCCCATTCATTTCTTATGGGAAAGTTCACACAGGTTTGTGCGACATTAGTCGCGAAAACATGAATATTCTGGCAGACTGATAAATGATCTGTGTGTGTGTGTGTGTGTCTACGACTTTTTTGACCTTGTCCCATTCATTCCTTATGGGAAAGTTTATGCAGGTTTTCGCGACTTACGTCGCGAAAACATGAATATTCTGTTTCTGACTCTCTCTCTGTGTGTCTCTCTGTGTGTGTGTGTGTCTGTCTCTGTGTGTCTGTCTGTGTGTGATAGAGAGAGAGAGACAGAGAGAGACAGAGAGAGACAGCCAGGCAGACAGAGAGAGAGACAGAGAGAGACAGACAGACAGAGAGAGAGAGACAGTGACAGACAGGCAGACAGAGAGAGAGAGACAGAGACAGACAGGCATACAGAGAGAGAGACAGAGACAGACAGGCAGACAGAGAGAGAGAGATAGAGACAGACAGGCAGACAGAGAGAGAGACAGAGACAGAGAGACAGACAGGGAGAGAGTCTCTCTCTCTCTCTCTGTTGGCCCAGCTGATCTGTGTGTGCCCGTCTGTGTGTGTGTGTGTATGCGACTTTTTTGACCTTGTCCCATTCATTCCTTATGGGAAAGTTTATGAAGGTTTTCGATGAATATTCTCTGTCTGTCTGTCACTCTCTCTGTGGGCCCAGCTGATCTCGGTTGCTAGGTGACGGTTGGTGAGGGCCTGTAGCAACGGCCGTCCCAGGCTGATTTGAGAGTGATTTCTGCCTCAAATCTAGGACGTCAAACTAGTGCTATTTAGTCAAAATCATACATGATATCGGCATTTTTTTTTTACGATTGAGCCAGAAAGGCCTTAAAGAAGACACTCATGAAGTTTCGTGGTCCTAGCTTCAGAAATGTGGAAATAAGAGCGAGTTAAAAAAGGGTGCAGTTTCGAAAATCCTCTTCCCGATTTACATTGGTGTGAATAGGACTGTTGAGAGCTACTCTTGTCAGTTAGAGAGTTAATTCAAAAACCGCAAATCCTACCGATAAAGTAGACACATTGGGAGAAAGAAGACACGTGTGGCTACAACTCTGGAAAATATCAGTTTTTGAGTGACATTTGTGGCCGGGAGCATGATGTAAACAGAAAATATCTGAGGAAAGAACAATAGTGTCAATGCCTTCAGCATTCACACTAATAAATCCCAGAAGGACAATAGTTTGAATGCTGCAATAAATTCCAGAAGAACAATACTAATAATAAACGAGAAGAACAATAGTGTGAATGCTGAGTCAGCATTTCACGAGAGGAGGCGTACCATCCTGGCATGCCTCTCTGAATTGGTTAGTTTGTCTCGTCCCTGTACCATTTCGTCCTAATTTTAAAAAAATGACATAACCTTTTTGAGAATTACTGTTAATTATGTTAAACTACAACACCATATAGGTTTATTCCCTTCACTATATGTTTCAAGTCTATCAGTTTGTTTATTGTATGGGGTACCTGTCAAATTAACCCATAATTAACTACTTTTCCTAGTTCAATAATAACCCTCAGCCTATGCCCTACACACTTACCTGCCCTCTGTCTTAGCACTCAAACACGAAGATGTTGATATTCAATCTGAAAGACCTTGAACAACATTTGTAATGGTTTTCAAACGGGAAATAAAACAACTGAATATGGAGTGAAATAAACTTAATATAAATGCCTTTAAGGCATTTGATTGACGGGGTGGGACATTTGACATTGTGAACACAATTTAATAAATACATTTTCAATAAATATGAAATACAAAACCATAATAATAAATAGATTAAAAAGGGAATTCATAATAAATACATGATTAAAAAGAGACTTCATAATAATAGATAATGTCATACAATATCATAATAATAAATAATAATGAATTCTAAAGTGTTTATTTCCTCTGATATTGGACCAAGGCCCTGTGCATATGTATGCACAGCTGAATGACCAAGTGTCTATCCTGGCCACATTCTTTTCTGGGGCTGAGATGAAGCCGGCGTTCCGTCTCTCCAGGAACAGCATCACCATGCTGCTCCAGATGTTGCCACGTGAGAAGAGCCATGGATGGAGCCATGAGCTGGAGGTGCTGGTGACGCTGTACTGGCTTGCCTGTGGAGCATCGTACCGGGTCACCTCCAACGTCTTCTCCATTCCACTGGCCACAGTGTGCAGGATTGCGCACCGCGTTGTGGATGACATGATGACCAACCTCCCAAGAGTCATCCACTTTCCCAGGGCTGAGGAGATGGCAGAGGTGGGGGCTGGCTTTGCTCAGCTTGCCAACCATGAGGCATTTCGGGCTGCTGCTGGTGCCATCGACGGGTGCCATATCAGGATTGTTCCTCCTGCAGAGCCACAGAAAATAAGCTACATAAACAGGAAGCTGTTCCCATCTATTATCCTCCAGGGAATGTGTGATGCCAAAGGCTCTTTCCTGGATGTGTACATTGGACAGCCAGGGTCAGTGCATGATGCACTCGTCCTCCGAAGGTCACCCACGTACAGCCAGGCCCTGTAACCACCCACTGGGTACTTCCTGCTGGGAGATGGAGGGTACCCATGCCTGCAGCGCCCTGTTGCCATCATGACCCCGTATCGCCAGCCTGTGGCAAGTAAGAAAACATGCATAGACACACACACACGTACAGGTTATTATGTCACTTTACAATACACTATATATTTTCTTTCTGAATTTGAACAGGTCAAGTTGAAGCCCGCTACAACAGGCACCATGCAAGGGCAAGGAATATCATTGAGCGCACCTTTGGCATCCTCAAGACAAGATGGCGCTCAATCTTTCTGAGGAGATCCGGCCTGTGTTTGCCCCAAAGGTGGTTGGTGCCTGCTGCGTCCTCCACAACATCTGTGTGGCAGCCCATGATATCCTGGAGGAGGAGCAGGAGCAGGATGAGGGAGAGATGGCGGAGGTCCCAGATGGCGGAGATGGCCTGGGCAATGCAGAGGGGGACGAAAGGGGCCTGTCAGGGAGGGAGGTCCGAAGGCATCTGGCAGCCCAGCTCTCTGCTCCTCAGGATCTGCCTGCATGTCTGGGTGAACATGACTACATCTAGAGCATAAATATTCACTCTCTCTTGATGTAGTCATGTTCACCTGGGAGTGTGTAAATTAGGGATGCATCGATGCATCGGCTGAACATCGGTATTGGCCGATGTTTGCCTCGTTAACTGCCATCGGCCATCGGCAAATAAAAATGACATTCGCCGATGGCTGTGGCCGATGATTATATCTTGATTTGCGGCATGAACGCTGTGCTCATGGAGAAACTCTTTTTTCCCTCTTTTTTTTTGGGAGAAATCCAGAAACGCAGCCCTCCCGGTTTCATGTGGACAGCGAATCCGCATACTTTCCAAAACAATGACGCCATCGCCGCATCTCGCAACGTCCCATAACAACAATGGCGGACCGCATGCTCGTGTTCGTGCCGCAGAGGATATCGAGCCTTTCTCGCAACTTACCCGCCTTGTAGTTGAGTGTGAGTCTCAGCAGCAGTTCGACCTCATTAACGGTCCACACAAACGATTCCGGTTTCCTTGCACTCGCCATTTTCATCTTCTTCTTCTTGTTGTGTTCGGTTTCTCCGTCTACTGTCTGTTTGTTTACAGCGCGCAAGTTTACTGTGCATGCTCCGTGTCTTCTTCTCCGTGTTTTGTGAATGTCACGCGCCACCTAGAGGACTGGAATATGAACTACAGCGTTTTCGCTCAATTTCAGTGGGCCCGTGTGGACGCAAATACTCTTAAAACGATGACGAGGAAGACTGAGATAAAAAAAGATTGTTTTCGCCTGTCTGGACGGCCCCTCAGACTTCAACTGACACAGCATTTAAGGAAAGCCAAACAGCTGCCTCCAGACAGCGCCAAAGCAAAACAAATAACAAACAAGGTGATGGAGTTCATTGCTTTAGATGAACAGCCTTTCTCTGTAGTGGAGGACGTGGGGTTTCACAGTCTAATAAAGTTTATGGAGCCACGCTACACACCACCGAGTCGACGTCACTTTGCCAAGGTCTGTCTCCCCGAAATCTTGTCAGGTGAACTAAGGTTATCTTAAATGTCAACCAGAAAGTGAAATTAAAGATTGTTTTTGTTTCATAAATTGGTCTCATTGGATTTGTGCTCATTCAAGGATAGTGTTATGAAGAGCTGAAAGACTTGTATGTTTCTGTGGCACAAAAAAAAGGAATAAATAACAAAAAGAAAGAACATCGGCATCGGCCAAGTTGTTATGTTAAACATCGGTATCGGCCCAGAATTTCACAATCGGTGCATCCCTAGTGTAAATATGTAAATATGATTAGATATCAATGTATATATTGTGTAAATCAGATGAATATAGTTTTGCATAGGTGTAAATATGTAAACTATGTAAATATGATGTACATATTTTTTTTCTGGCTAGCCCAAATTTTAATTCAATGAAATTACTGTAAATAACTATTGGTATTTTTTCTTTTCAATGTAATCAGTTTTGTTTCTTTTTTTTTGGTTCATTCTAATTTAAACACAACTGTAAATAACAATATATATGTTGTCTATCCAATGTTCTTTTTTGGATAAATGTAAATAACTACACACTAATATTTTGTTTTTGTTGTGAATATGTACAGTATCTCTTAAATATGAATTGTCTTCAACACATCTTAAACATTTCAAAATTTAATAACAGAACAGAACAACAAATATTACAATTAGAACTTATTCAGAAGTCTCTCAAACAGTGAAAGGTATCTCTCAGCCCTGTCTGCCGCTGCCCTCTCCCCCTCCCTCACCAAGGCCTCTCTCTCTCTCTCTCTCTCTCTCATCCTCTCTCTGCTCGTTCTTTTAAAAAGTCCATCAACTGACTCCCTCTCTTCCTGTCCTCTCCTCTCTCATGTCCTCTCCTGCCTCTTCCTCTGCAGTAGAGGTAGAGGCCGGGGTGCTGACCACGCCACCTGGTGTGGCACTGGCGACAACCAAGGGCGGATTGACTGCATGCTGCCCCTGGAGGGCAGCGTTCATTAGGCTGTAACACTGCCAGGTGGCAGCGGTCACACTCCCGGCCTCTAACCCTTTGCCTGTTTGCGGGTCTTTTAACTCCTATTAATAAGTTATTTATCATTACATTGTGACACTGGAATCTTTGTTTGGTTTAATTTATGACCTGAGAAATTAAAATCAAGCTATTCTTTTAAAAAACAGAAAAATCCAACAGAATCCATCACATTTTAAATGCAAATATATAATTGGTACCTTGTATTTGTCCTTTAAGTTGTTCCACTTTTTTTTGGCCTGTTGGCAGTTATTGCCAGGCCACTGATTGTGACAAAGTCCCTTGGAAAATACATAAATATTTTAATGGCATACTCCCTCCATAATATGGTTTAAGACTGGCAAATTCGAACCCTTCCTCAGATACACAGGCAATGATGAAAATATTATTCTCACTCCCATCCCGTCCTGGCTGAATTCTTCCGCCCCGTGAAGAGGGCCTCATTCTCTCCACGCCACTTAATGAGGGCCCGGGTCTCCTCAGCTGTCCCTTGAACGAAATTACAGTCAACAGATTTAATGCACAATACCGTATATTTTACACTCCTGATGTGTTTAAGTAGTCAAACTAATAGGGAACAACACGGAGTATGAGCGGATAACGTTACACGTTTTGGTCGGCGACAAGTGCTTTAGGTTAAATAAAATATATAACTTAAATAAAACCCTCGCCTCCCAGACAGACCAATTAATCCGGTATCATAAAACCTAAAGTATTTCGTTTCAGACACTTGCCCATTAAATGCAAAGTGAACGGTCACGTTTTACCACTACAACGATACAGAACCAGCGGGCGGCTGATTTCAGAGGGTCACGCCGGGACACGGCTGTAATCAGCGGGGTTCAGTAATACGCACCAGGGACAATTTGCTAGCAGCTAGCATAGTACGATAGCTGTTAGCGGGGCTACCATGTCGAAGCAAAAACTACGTGCTGCAGTAATGAATCGATCACAGCACTAATTTGCACTTATAACAATTACATTCTCGTACAAAAAAAAATAAAACTTACATTTCGTGACCCTAAATTAGTAAACGTGTAAAACTTGTAACTTACAGTTGTGAGTCCTCTCCTCTGCCATTGTTATGACGAAGTGCATTCTGGGATACGTAACGGCTCAAGGTCCACACAAGTTTCCACCGATGCATCCTTGATGAGATGGGCGGGGCAAGAACTTATCCGGGGTATTCGACCGTACTTGGCCAGATGCGAACTTTGAATTGGAACGGTACTTGGTCCGACGCCGATGACGTTTCTCAAGTCCACAAGAACAGAAGTACGGAGAAAAACGCATATTGAGAAACGGCTCATATGTTGGGAATGCCTTCGGCATTCACAACCAACTACTCTGCTTTGATAAAAGTTGTGGCATTGAGTTGTATCTGGTTAAGGTTTTTTGTGGTCAGACTGCGGACACAACAGAATTGTCAAACTGTTCCTTAAACGTGATTACGCTTGCACAGAACACCGTAAGGCTTTCTGGAAATTGAAGTTTTATTTGATCGTATAGCCTTTTAAAACAGAGGTCGAAAACCTCATTACCCACAATTCCGCCTGTTTCACTTCCTGTTAGATTACACGTAACGTCACTGCTGTGTTGTAGAGCTAGAGTCAGAGAAGATAGCAATAAACGACGACTTTTTACAGACTTATTTTATGCATTTATGGTTATTATTCACTCGGGTTAATAGACTTATTTATCTACTTTAATTATAATGAATACACAGTTTGTTGTGTCACTTCGTTTGGCCTCATATGTGGGCTAAGCTATGTTATCAAGCTAATACTGACAAGAGTCGTTAGCAAGTAACGTTACGTGTTTTAATTTTTTCCCCCACAATGTACACTTTATTATCTGGGTTGTATAAGTACGTGTTTCAGAAGGACGAATACTGCGTTTTGATCTTGGGACTGGACAACGCTGGGAAAACGGTAAATTGAGTTTAAGTTATCTCAACTGGGTTGACTGGTTTCACATTGTTGTCCATTGGATGGTTTTCTGTGCTGCCGTCAGTGTCTGCTGTTCGTCTGTGGCAGATTTGTCTTTACGACCTATAATTTCAGTCAAATGAGCTTCCATTTACACTAACAAGTAAAGCCGCCATTTATTATAGATTAGAGATTTCCTGAAAACGTTCTGTGTTTGAGATAAGACTAGTTTAAAACCGCAGGTCACTATAAACATCCAAATCTAAAAAATGAAAAGTTCAGGTCGTTGCCAGTTATACACTTGTAACTATCAAATACAACATCCAGTATATAAAGACATTTTACTGCCGTTGAAACAAACAAAAAATCCTCATTTATCATTAAAAAAAACCTTCATGCAGTCTGTTAGCAAAGCTGAAACCTGTTGTGCTGATTAAAGAAGCAATTATTTTATTCTCCCTCAAGCTAGTTATTTGGAGCATCATCCACATGGTCCGATTTTAATCTCAATGTTGTTTTATAAATGTATATTAGAAATTGTATACCAATATTGTGTTTTTAAAACTACTTATGCTTAATTTTGTTTCCTGAGTGAAACTTAATCAATCCAGAGGGAGTTGTTACCTAAGTGTCTTCAATTCAATTCAAGTGTCACCTACTGTTTGTTTATGTCTATTAGCCTTTGACATATTATGCTGATCATTGAATAAAAGATGAATATGTCTAGTTTGACTTGTTGTCGATTACACTTTTGTCCCTTTGCAGACCTTTCTTGAACAAACCAAGACAAAGTTCAGTAAGAACTATAAGGGAATGAATTTATCAAAGATTACAACAACAGTTGGACTAAACAGTAAGTGGATGCTTCTGTATGTCTATTCAGTGTTTGTTATGATGAGTGACGGGCTTTTTACTCCAAATGGTGACTATCGTGGCTGGATCAAAAAAGTTTCTGTTACACTAATAAAGCTGATCATAAGCTCCTTTGCTCTACAATCAAATTATCAGGGTTTAATTTAAATAAGAGTCAACAATGACTAACAATGGCCAAGGTCAGACACACTGGCTCACTGCAATGACTAATTTTAATGTGCTACACTAATCATACGAAGGGAACATTATTTTATTGTGTAGTCTCTTACTGAAAGACAAACTCAAGTCAGGTCTTTTTCATGCTTCAGTCCACCTGCTTTAATTTTAACTTTTATTATTGATTTCTCACTATCCCTCACAGTTGGTACGATCGATGTGGGCAAGGCTCGTCTAATGTTCTGGGATCTGGGAGGTCAGGAGGAGCTCCAGTCTCTGTGGGACAAAGTGAGTTATAAATTAAACATGACAATTTGTCATGTTGATGACATGTAGTCAGTCAGCTGTGATGCTGTTGGATATGTCAGCCCAGGAGTCTGCTCTGATGTGCTGTTTGTGTTCATTGTGTCTGTTTAGTACTATGCTGAATCCCATGGCATCATCTATGTGATAGATTCAACTGATGAAGAGCGCCTGTCAGAGTCAAAGGAGGCTTTTGGTGAGCAACACACTCTGTAACACTGTGCCCTGTTTGTATCTATGTTTAAAACACCATATAAAGGATAGGTTCACAGTTTTTCAAGTCTGTTGTCCATTTCAATAAAGTCTCACAGACCAAAAGCATAAGAACAAGAAAGTAGTAATAATAATGATAAGATGTATGTATGTGTATACATATACTTACACTGTTTTCAAACTACATGCGAGCACCTGCTGCAGCAACATTGGATGATTGCTGGTGTCAGGGAGGGCGTGAGGGGCAGGGCAGGACGCGAAGGTCTATTTGCAATGGATAGGTGTCCGCTGAGGTCTCCGTCACGCTAGCGGAGCTGATAGGTTTCACTTTCACTTTAGTCAATGTGTTAACTTCCAGCAAGTCCGCCGGGCTGCGTGTCTGCTGGAGCTGGACGGAGCAGACACGCAGGACTTCTATATATCTGGCGAATGCCGGAGCACGATGCAGCAATTCAGCTGAATTTTGCGCCGAGCAGACAGGAAGTAAAGCACAGAAACGACAATATAACATCCGGTTTCTTTTCAAAATAAAACACTCAGTGTTGACACCAGCACACAAATCTAAAAAAAAGAGACAAACACAAGCTCTTCTGCTAATCCTTCGGTCGGGAACTATGGAGCAGGAAATATGACGATGCCTACATAGCTCTTGGGTTTACCGTGAACAGAGTCAGAAATGAGGAAAGACTTGTTTGTGTTTTCATGCCTAAAAACTCGTGCAGGGCAGCATGAAACCATTTTGATAATCAGGTGATTGTATGCAGAATGCTGCAACTCATACAGTGGTTTATGCAGATAAATAAAAAAATATTATCAGGTTCTCAATAGTATTTCAATTTGGGGCGGCGTGAAAAAATGTCTGTCCTCTGGGGGAGCATAACAAAAAATAATTGAGAACCACTGCATTATGTGAACAAACCACGTTCCTTTCAATTGTGCACTGGAGATGAAATTGTAGACTTTAGAACTTGTTTTAACACATTTCAACTTTTTAAACAGAAAAAATGTTTGATACTGTGATATTTAGATGTGTATTTCCTGGAAATTACTTGAGTATAGCCAACAGAAATTGTCCATATTCTATCATTTTCAGCTCCTTGGCATCTCCCTCCATTCAGCCGGCGCCTTTGAGTGGACCCTAGTCGTGATTAAATGAGCTATATTCAACGGTGGCTTTCTCTTTGCCACTCCCCCATAAAGCTTTGATTGGTGAACCTGGGCAACAGTTGTTGTCTGCAGAGCTTCTTGCATCTCAGCTGCTGAAGCTTTTAACTCCTTCAGAGTAGTCATAGGTGTCTTGGTGGCCTCCTTCACTACTCTCCTTCTTGCACGGTCACTCAGAAGGAATATGGCACATGTGTAAATCTGCCTAGAGCAGGCCGTCCTCATAAACTATTTCTTAACGATGGATTTAACTAACCTCTGGGGGATGTTAAGTGACTTGGAAATGTTTTTGTATCCATCTTCTGACTCATTCTTTTCAAGAATAAGTGTTCTTTGTTTGCATGCTGTAATTGTATCCAGGAATACTGATTAACCAGTGACTGGACCTTATGGTCCGTGTAAAGCAAATTCAGCCAATTTTCTTCTAAACACATTAAAAAGGTCATAAATGTATTTCCTTAAAACATGTAAAAAGCCATTCAACCATTTAGAATTTAATTTTGGAGCTAGGCTCACAAACTGTGTTTCACGATTTCTGTGGTCAGGATTTAATGGGCAGGTCAGAAATCATGGCCGCTTTACGCAACACGGCCATGATTTGCATAAACCCGGCCCTGCCGTATAAATACATTCAGTGCATTAGCTTCGGAGGTTTTTCCACTTGCTCTCCAGTCTTGGATAGCATCTCTTAGAATAGTTTGCAGCTAGCTAACCAGTCAACCAGTCAGCTAAACAGTCATGTCTCCTCCACATCGCTCCTGCATCCTTCCTGAATGCCACAATGTGCAGGGTAATGGCGCCCTTAGCTTATTTAACCCTTGAGGCACCTTTAAAATGAACGTACAAGTTTTAACCTTGGGACCCAAAATTGTCCCTCATAAAAGTGTGATAAAAATGTCATATATATATATATATAAAAAATTTTTTTTCACTTTCACCATATCAAATCTTTTCAACAACTTCAGATCTAACCATAGATATAAAGTTTTTATGATTTTGTTGTGTTTTTTTAATGTTTTTATGCCCTTTTTATCATAAAACACCATATTTTTCTCAATGAGAAAAACAGAAAATTTGATTTTTTCCAAAAATAAGGTTCAAAGTGAAATATTTAGGATGAGGTTATTAGAGCCTTGACTAGGTCAATAATTGATAACAACCTTGATTTTGATGCATTATTATTTTTGGAGCAATGACAGTTTGTTCAACAAACTTACAAGTTTTAACCTTGGGACCCAAAATGGTCCCTCATTAAATTGTAATAAAAATGTCATATATAAATATTTTTCTTCACTTGCACCACATTAAATCTTTTCAACAACTTCAGACCTAACCATAGATATAAAGTTTTTTTTTTTTTTTTTTTTTTTTTTGTGTTTTCATGCCCTTTTTGTCATAAAAGACCATATTTTATCGATGAGAAAACACAAAATATGAACATTTTCCAAAAATAAAGTGCAAAGTTGAATATTTAGGATGAGGTTATTAGAACCTTGAGTAGGTCAATAATTGATAATAAAATTGATCTTGATACATTGTTATTTTTGGTCTAGGTGGGCCACAGCCCCTTTGCATCTGTTGTAATCCAGGATAATCTGAGGTTTTCGTTTTCCAGATTCCTGGAAATCCTCTGGCTCCTGATGTCTTGAGCTCAGGACAAGAACATTCTTGCCTTTCTTCAGGACATAAGAAACAGCAGTCCTGTTGTGGGTGAATGCAAACACAGAATAAAGCACCTCTCTGTGTCTGATGTTGAGCAGCTGCGGGGGGAGCTCAGGTATATTGGACGTAAGTGTCCCAACCAGGGCCATCCTCCTCTAATGTAACTCATCAGTGAGAGGAAAAGATATAAACAAAAAATGTCGGTGGTGACTGTGTGGCCCTCAAGCTCATCAGTGAGTTTAAGTACCACCCGCATCCCTTGGCTGTGCTTTCTAGGTGTTGAGGCAGGCTTCCCTGTATACACTTGGAGCCTCCAGGCATACGTGGTCTGCATGTCACAGAGAGCCCAAATCTCCAACCCATACTTTGCAGGTTTGGAGGCCATATACTGTCTGAATGAACAGCGGCCCCTAAAAGGGACCAGCTGTTCATCAATGCATATGTCCCTCTATGGGTTAAACAGCTCAGGGAGGCGGGTGCTCCATCTGCTCCACAGGTCCTTGATCGGGGCCAGCTTGTCTCTCGTGCAGCGGTCTGGCCAAGACAGTCTGTCATCGAACCACACTGCTGATCTGCAAAAATCTCTTCGGGGACATTGCTGCAACAAAAATTGCACGTCCCGTTTCATTGTCTCATTGTCTCATTGTCTCATTGGTTGATATGTGCTGTGACCTGAACATGCCTGCCAATATCAGCAGCCCCAGGTAGGCCCGCAGCTCCTCCTCACTCAAATCTGTCCATTCATTTACTGACCTCTTCCCCTGCAGGTTTGTGAAGTGCAGAATTAGCTGCAGGGTGTCCTCAAGGAAAAAAAGGTCAAATGCAGTCTCAGTGCTGCTGATTCTGGCAAGTGTGTAGTACGTCGGCCCTGCAGTCAAGATAGGAGGGGGAAAGAACGGCAGGGACTGTTCATCAGAATTAGAATTCCTTTAATGTCCCGTAGACTGGGAAATTTGTATGTTGCAACAGCAGAATATTACAAGACAGAGAAATAGAAAAATAGACAAAAAAAATGTAAAAAGTAAAGAAAAAATAGAATAGAATCGACAAATGTACATATTTACATGGATAGTGCAAAAATGCAAAAATAAGCAACAAGTTTGTATATACAGATTTTAAATAAAGGCAATAAATATGGGTGATGAAATGAGTTTGTACAGACTTATTGCACAGTGCAGAGTTTGGGGTGAGGTCTATATGGAGCAGTACTGGTTGTAAAGTCTGACAGCAGCAGGAAGGAAGGACCTGTGATGCCTCTCCTTCACACACTTGGGGTGTATCAGTCTGTTGCTGAAGGAGCTGCCCAGTGCTGTGGTAGTGACCTGCAGGGGGTGGGACTCCTGCACCAGCAGTGATGACAGCTTGTCCATCATCCTGCTCTCTCCCACCACCTGCACTGGGTCAAGAGGGCATCCCAGGATGGAGCTGGCCTTCTTGATAAGTTTATCAAGTCTCCTCCTGTCTGCTGCCAAGATGCTGCTGCTCCAGCAGACTACTCCATAGAAAATGGCTGATGCCACCACAGAGTCATAGAAAGAGGTCAGGAGTGCCCCCTGCACTCCAAAGGACCTGAGCTTCCTCAGCAGATAGAGTCTGCTCTGACCTTTCTTGTATGTAGCTGCAGTGTGATCAGTCCAGTCCAGTTTATTGGTCAGGTGAACTCCCAGGTACTTGTAAGATGTCACCATCTAAATGTCTGTTCCCAGGATGTTCACCTGTGTGCAGGGTTGTCTGTGCCTGCGGAAATCCACCACCAGCTCTTTGGTCTTCCCGGCGTTGAGCTGGAGATGGTTCTGCTGGCACCAGTTCACAAAGTCCTTGATGAGTTCTCTGTAGGCTCTGTCGTCCCCGTCCCTATGAGGCCGACGATAGCAGAGTCGTCAGAGAACTTCTGTAGATGGCAGTGAGGGGATTGGTGGTAGAAGTCTGCGGTGTACAGGGTGAACAGGAAAGGGGCCAGGACCGTTCCCTGTGGGGCCCCTGTACTACAGATTATTGTGTCCGACACGTAGTCCCGAGTCCTCACATACTGTGGCCGGTTAGTGAGGTAATCCAGGATCCAGGATGTGAGGTGTTGGTTCACCCCCGCGAGCTCCAGCTTGTCCCCCAGGAGTGCAGACTGAATAGTGTTGAAAGCACTGGAGAAATCAAAGAACATGATCCTCACAGTGCTTCCAGGCTTCTCCAGGTGAGACAGTGATCTGTCCAGGAGGAAGATGATGGCGTCGTCCACTCCGATGCCGGGTTGGTACGCAAACTGGAGTGGGTCCATAAAAGGACCCACCAGAGGGCGGAGATGGACGAGGACCAGCCTCTCCAGAGTCTTCATCAGGTGTGAAGTGAGAGCAACTGGTCTGTAGTTGTTAAAGTCTTTAGGGTGAGGGATCTTTGGTACAGGTACCACGCAGGAGGTTTTCCACAGCAGTGGCAATTTTCCCAGCTTCAGGCTCATGTTGAATATATATTCCACAATCCTGCACAGCTGGTCTGCACAGGACTTGAGGAGCCTGGAGCTGATCCCATCTGGACCCATAGCCTTCTTCACCTTCATCTTCCTCAGCTCATTTCTCACCTGGAGAGACAAGAGGGACAGAGTGGAGCAGGGGAGCTGAGTGTCAAATGTGGGGGAAGGGTGGATGTCGGAGGGGCAGTGGGGGGAGTCTGTGACATGAAAGCCGTGGAGAGGGAGGTAGAGGTGAGAATGGGGCAGGAAACAGGGGGGATGGAAGAGGTGGTGGGGGGCAGCAGAGATGACTGGGCAGGGGGAGGGGTGGGTGTCTGATCAAACCTATTGAAGAATAGGTTCATGTCGTTCACCCACGTCTGATCCCCTGCAGCCTGGGAGTCTGGAGTCCTCTGCCCTGAGATTGTTTTAAGGCTTTTCCAGACTCCACTGACGTTCCTCTGCTGCAGCTGGTTCTCCATCTTCCTCCTGTAGCTGTTCTTCCCCTCTCTGATCTTCCTCCTCAGCTCCTTCTGCACAGCCTTCAGCTCCTCCTTGTTTCCTGACCTAAAGGCCCTCTTTTTCTCCTTAAGAAGGGCCTTTATGTCAGGATTAATCCAGGGTTTGCTGTTAGAAAAACACCGTACAGTCCTGGTGGGTACAGTGTTATCAACACAGAAGTTTATATAGTCCGTTATGTAGTCTGTTAAGCTGTCGATGTCCTCCCCATGAGAAACACACAGTTCTTCCCACACAGTGGAGTCAAAGCAGTCCCTCAGAGCCTCCTCAGACTCCTCAGTCCATGCTTTAACTGTGCGGATTTCCACTGGTTGCCTGTTTACGAGGGGCTTGTACACAGGCAGGAGATGCACCAGGTTGTGGTCAGATCTTCCCAGGGGAGGAAGGGGGGATGAGTTGTATGCCTCCTTGCTGTTGGCATACAATAAGTCCAGAGTTTTATTGTCTCTGGTGTGGCAGTTGACATACTGTGTGAATGTGGGCAGGGTGGAGGACAGAGAGGCATGATTGAAGTCCTCAGACATGAGGAAGAGTGTGTGGGAGACCACAGGAGTTTCCCATGTTTGGTTCTCCATGGGGAAGTGTCATCTTCCATTGCCTCCTCCTCCTCCTCCTCCTCCTCCTCCTCCTCCTCCTCCTCTTCATCCTCTTCATCCTCCTCCACCTCTTCATCCTCTTCCTCCTCCAAGATGAAGGACCCTTTTGTGGCTGGCAGGAATTCCTCCCCGATCCCTCCTGGCTTTCAGATGAATCCTCACTGCATCTACCTCAGTAACATACTGCTCACTCTCACTGCAAGACTGCAACAAGAGCCTCCTCTAGTTTCTCTTCATGCCTGGCTCCTGGAGAAATGACCAGCCAGACAAGGCTGCAAACTATTCTCACAGACTTCAAACATGCACCTGCGTAAACATGCTGTGAAACGCATCCAACGGGAGAGGTGGCTCTCTGCTGATCAACAAACAGCAAAAACAAAAAGCAAATAGCTCATTTGGCCTTTGAGTATTCGAATTTCACACACACACACACACACACACACACACACACACACACACACACACACACACACACACACACACACACACTCTTTTAAATCACTCCCATGAACCAAGACCATTTTTATGGTGTTCACTGTTTTTATTGCCATGCATTTTGCAAAGTAAGAGAGCCAGGCCTCCATTGAAACTGTATGTGATAAAGCTCTGCTGCCCCTGGGGGCTTGGGGCGGGTCATCAGACCTAAAACCTGTTTTCCCTGTATTTTGAAGGTAGTGGCTTAGATTTATCAGGTATTAATGGGAAAAGCATTATAATATGTCAGGAATACAGTATATCAAAAATATGTGGTTATAATGGGAGTCAATGTGTCCAAATCGGGCCCCAGGTGAAAGAGTGTAGGTATACATAAGAATCTCCTCTTCTATACACCTTACAATAGAGGGGATCATGGAATATTAAAAGTATTGATAAAAAAAAAAAATCCTGGCCAAATTCCATATAATTAGCCTTTAAACTGACCGGTATATTGAGAATCAAAGACGTCAAAAAAGCAGAGTGTACATGTTTGGTACCTTAAGGTGCCTCGAGGGTTAAGTTTCCTAAGGACGACAACGCAAGGAAACGTTGGATCGATTTTGTCAAAAGGAGCTACTGTGGACAGTTAAAAATCACCACCAACACACGTCTCTGCAGTGTCCACTTTACCCCCGATAGTTACAGCAACTGTCACCAGGTAAAGTCTGGATATTTGAAGAGTCCGTTGACGCTGGTCGGTGTGGCCGAACTGACCCTCTCCGTCCCCGGCTTGCATCCTCACGTCCCGCCGACAGCGCATGCTCTCATCTCTGCCACCGGCATTATGTGCCCGCCTGCGACCGTCCTGCCGAAAACAGGTGCTATCATCCCCGCCACCGGCCAGACTTTAGATTCTCTGCCCGGCCGGCCCTTGATCAAGCATTTGTATGTGTGTGTGTGTGTGTGTGTTTTTGTAATAACGCAAAATAATGACTGTATTTCCAGCTACAAAAGGCGCATCTCTCTCCTCCCTCCACGTTGTTTGTGCCACTGCGTGGTTATACACGTGAGTGAGTGTCCTCGTGCAGAAAATGTGACTTCTCGCGCATGTGACGTCACTCCCCGAGACGCAAGAAGAAAGCAAAAATATATATTTTTACTAAGGAAAAAAACAAAAATAATAGCAACGCACAGTGATTTGAATAACTAACTTTAATCTGATTAGTGGTTTGGAAATATTACCGCGTTAGATTACTCCTCACTGAAAAAAGTGGTCAGATTAGAGTAATGCGTTACCGGCATCACTGATTGTGTGAGTGCAACATGGAGCTTGAGAACGTCCATTATAACAGCCCACGTATTAAAAAAATGTCGGGTTGAAATCGGGCTCGGGCTCATAATTACAGTTAATGTGTCGGGCCGGGCTGGCTCGGACACAACGTGCACGAGCTCGGCTCGGGCTTGATTTTTTTGGGCCAGGTCTAAGCTCTAAGTGTAAGTGTGTGCTTATGTATGTTATGTATGTATGTTATAAATATTGTACATTTTGGCAATTAAATGCATTTTGCTGAAGGTGCAAATCCTGAAAGTGATTTTACATCGTGCACCCTGTCATGTCCATGTAATGTTAGCAAATGTTATTGCATTTAATCATGACATGATTTGGCCTCATTCCCTGAGCGGAGTCCATCTAACAGCACAATGAGAATCCACAGGTAATATTTTATGTGCACCAATATAGCTATAACAAGGAATTGTATGTAGACGGGGGTGTTACGTTTGTGTGTAATGTAAAACATGGACTGTGAGGAACGAGGCTGAGCACCATCAGTGTCTGACTCAGAGTCAGTTTCTGGCTCTGATGGCTCAAACAGGTCGGGCTGGGTTCGTCCGATGATGCTGCTAGCTTCCATTGTTACTATAGGTTAGGTCCTTGCACAGTACATGGAGGCAGCTCCCCTCCTGCGCGTGGGCGTGATTCCAACGCCTCTATCTGACACGCCCCCAGCGTTTCACAGCAGAGAGAAGTGCTTGTTTTTCCATGATTTTGAGACCTAATTTTATATACTTGGCAATTTTTTTTAATCTTTCAAATTTGGCTCAGTGGTCAATGACGCATGTTTCTGTGGTATGACAAACTCATAACACAAATTTATTTCTGCTTTACATGGACTTTAAGAAATGGGTGTCTTTATACTACTACTAATCACTTAAAGCTGCAGTCCGAAGTGAGCCATAAAATTTGAATGATACAGCTCCTTCTTCCTCCATGCTGTGCTGCAGCCCTGCCTTCAAAGGCCCTCCCCACAGTGGAGTCTGCTGTGCCCAAGCAGGCTTGTAACCACGGTAACAGAGGGAGCCAGTTAACCAAGATGGCACATTCAAAATAAGAACAATACAAGCCCTGATTGTGACCTAAATTAGAAGTGCCTCATGCTGATCACTGTAGATATCCCGAGTAACAAACAATATCCCTCACATCGCGGTAGACAGAGTTACCAGGTAATCATTAAACATTTTTGCCATGCTGCCTTTCTGAAGCATGAGTAACGTTATTTCTGTAAATCAATTCAAGCACTTCAGAGCGTACTGAACATAACTGCGCGGTCACTTGAAAGACACCTTTACTAACCAGTAGCCATAAAGACAAAGCTAAACACCAGAGTTAGCATACAAGCTAGATTTACCAACAAGCTACGTAGCTCGACTGCAACATCTTAAGGCGATATGCACTTTTGTGAGTCTTACTGTAACCGCCGCCAACATAGCCTTGTGGTTAAAACATAGAGTGAAACATATATCAAGCAGGGGTCCTTACTTGTCAAGCAGAAAAGCGGCCAACTCTGCGACACTCTTGAGTCCTTACAAATCCAGTGGTTCCAAATGATGCTCCGATATGTATCCTAGTTTTCTTTCTGGCACGGTCCAATTCTTTCTTTTCACACTGCTTTTCCGCAGCAGTCTTCTTGTTTCTTCTCTTTGACATTTTCTGCTCTGTTGCCTCTCCGCCATTGTTCACAGTTTGAGCTTGAGCTTGAACCTCTCTGACCAGGTGAGGGCAGGTGCTGCACAAAGGAAGGGCACTGCCCGGTAAGCGCTGGCCGAGGGAGGTGGGCTGCCCACAGCCTATATACGAGCATGATTGACACTTCTCAGACACTCCCCTTGTCTCTGATTGTTTGTGTTGATTTTTTTGAGCCCTGGATTCTTGCAAACCAAATTACAGCACTGGGTTGACCCAAAGACAGTGGATTTTTTCACAGTTGATCTGTATTTTATTCTACTGTCAGATCATAATGACACTTTTAGCAAATATAACAAAAAACATGTGATAGACTACAGTTTAAAGACACATTCACTGCACTCAGGTGATATCCATTTCAATAACTGGTAGACTACTAGCACCAATTGGCTGGACTTCTGTTGAATTAGGTCAGTTACATTAAAGGGGTGAATACTTCTGCAATAACTTATTGTACATTATATATTTTTAGTTAATTGGCATTACTTTGTAAACAAAGAGTTTCTTTGGTAAATCTTTTTTGTCAAAAAAGGCAAATTATACTGACCATGATTCCATTTATAAGAGGGGAAAACATCCATGCGGTTGAATACTTAATATAGGCACTGTAGTTCCAGATTTCAACTTCATGAACCCACCGTTCCTTGAGCTAATATGAGATATGTTTAGACATAACAGAGATTGTGGATTCTGTCAATCATCACTGAAAGAGCAGCAAGACTGAGTCTCGTAATGGCCTGTATAAATGGAAGGAATGATTACGGCAAGGAAACGTGTTTCAATGTTACAATTGGTTGAAGACAGACTTGAAAAATTGTGAACCTGTCCTTTAAATGTTGTGAGACTTTTGTATGTGATTTTGTTGAATGGTTGACAAGTTTATGCCCGATTCAACATTTAAACCTTCAACAAAACAGTAGCAACAGTGTTTTAGTGCAGATTACAACAACCTAATAACATGAAAAGGCTGTGTTGTGTGTTATGAGTCAGTATTCTGAGATGGTAGAAACACTTGTTGCTAATTGTTGAATCAATCATTTAACTCTCATCTCCTCCAGAGAAAATGATCAGCAGTGACGTGTTAGAAGGAGTTCCTCTCCTCGTGCTGGCCAACAAGCAGGATGTACCGGTACTGTCTGATCTTTCCCACCTAACTAGGGCCATGTTCAAGATAATGCAGATTCATTTTAAAACAAATTTCTCTCTATGTTTTGACCTTCAGTCTCGGGTTTGGTGCCCTTAGTGAGACAAAAACTATAATTGAGATCATGATTGGTGTGGTCTTGTGTTTTTGACAATTTGTCTTTGTCTTGTGTTTGCTCTCTTCTCAGAACTGTTTGTCGGTGCCAGACATTAAAACAGCCTTCAGTGACTCTGCCCCGAAGATCGGCAAGAGAGATTGTTTAGTCCAGCCGTGTACAGCCCTCACAGGGTAAGAATGCCACTGTGTTTACTGGTACACTGAACATGTGCAAGAACAGCAACATCTCAAACTTAATCCTTACTTTGTGAAGCTCATGATGTCTAGTTAGCAGCTCATTATTCCAGCACCATTACCACAGCTGTTTTTTTTTTAACCAGCATGTACCACTGTGCCACTCCATGGTAAAACTAGATTTCTAGCTGTTTTAATGCTCTGCCAAAGGTAGGTATGAAATTGGTCAGAAAAAATTTAAATGCACCTAACAAACTTGTTTGCCTTTTATACAGGGATGGAGTGAACGAGGGCATTGAGTGGATGGTGAAGTGTGTGGTCAGAAACATTCACAGGCCACCCAGACAGAAGGACATCACGTAAGAAGTTGCTGGCACCCTTGATACATCTTTTGGACAACAAGTTTTTCCTCCAGGACATTCCATGTCAGCCTGGAGCTGATAGCTCTCCTCTCTCCTTATGTTTGCTGTGACTTTGAACAGTTTGAATTTCTGCTTTTAGGAGTTCATTACCAACCAAGTGACCGTTGTTATCACCAGGCATAAAATGAGATGTGCTTTGAATGGACATCTGCCTGTTCCACTTTTTCAAGACTTCTTCTGCTCATGTGTCAGCAGCAGCCCCAGTCACTGGGGCTAGCTGGTGTTGCTGGTCAGTTTAACACATCACATGAAATATTGTAATATGGGGTTTCTGTTCTCAGTATCAGATTAACTCTAGCCGACATTTTTATTGTTTTTTATTGAACTGAAATTAAAATTCCCCTTATTTTTTGTGTAAGGTAATACTAAGAAACATTGTCACTGTGTGCAACCTGCCAAACATAATTCACGATACAGTAGCCCTGTAAGGAACTACTCCTTTATGAAGTTTATAATGTTGAACCTCTGAGTCTCAAAGACGGGTGTTGATTGCAGTTGTGCTTCCATTGTGCCCTACTGACTGCAGAATGTCGTACCACCTTTGAACATGGATATTACAGTGTTGGCTATCAACCGTTAGTAATTGAATCTTCCTGTCCCTGTATGGCAGTCAGCATTGGGAAGGACTAATCCGTATGTTCAGCTTTTATCAAAGTCCTTTAAGGCATGTCTGCCACTCAGCAGCCATCTTGGCAATATCCCCAGGCAGTTATTTTGTCTAACAAGACCATGCACCGTGTACTTCTGTTACATATGCACATAGCTCCACGGCTTCAATGTCACTTAAAGCTCACTCTAGGGTGCTGTGAATGTCACGAATCAACTCAACACTCCAGAGCACTTCAACAAATGCAAGTATAATGTTAGAATTAGCTCAGCTTTCTTAGAAGTTCATCTGCAGTCACACTAACAACAATACTGCAAAAAGCTCAATGAAATTACATACTGATTTTTTCAGCCAAAATTGATTTTAATTTCAGTTCAAATTTCAGGCTCTCCTGCTGTACAGCGCCTCCACAGAATGAGGAAGCAAGTTATTTGTAATATTCATTATTCATCGTGAGTCTACCTTTGAATAACAGTCATAGGATAAATTCATGATGGATGAATGGGAACAATTAACTTGTAATTGTAAAGGGTTTGTGACATTTCTCACTACTCTTTGACAAAATTTCTTGTGGCAGCTGTGTAGTGTGGAAAGTTCAAATCCTAATAATGTGAGTTAATACTGTGAGCTTTTGGGTTGGGCTGATGAAATATGCTATCGTCTGCCGGTGGCTGACAGCTTTCAACTACTAATCTCTGACCATAACAAAATGATCCAAAAGGCTCCCCACCAGAGAGCACAAGTATGTGCTGGGTGCCCTCACAGTTACTGTAGGGCAAGAGTTGTTGTTTGTGAGAGTAAGTACCCCATTAACAGTTTTGTCTACAGGTATTCGATGTATTTCTTAACGTTATTTTGTTCATAGAAGATGGCAACTTAAAAAAAGCACCAGACTATGTGACATACGATCCAACAGCCACTAAACTGCTAACAGTCAGTACAGGTAACAGTCACAATTTGATTCAAAGGTTTTGGGTAACTGGAGTGTGCTGAACACACAATTCAAGCTGACCTCTATACCAACAGTTTAACTTTGGATGTATGAAGTGGTTAAAGAACTGACGGTGACAGCCTCCTTCAGTCACTTATAAGTAGATGATGATATTAAAATTCTAATGATTGTCAAAAAAAATTGTCATGTTTCGGTTGTCCAAAATGTCGTTCAGTATTCACATTGACCCTCACAACCGGACCCAGGAATGTATATCAAGCTATGAAGCATAATCATGTCAAGTAGGTGGGGTTTTTCTTTTTGCATTTTAAGTGCATATTGTTGAGATAAAATGTAAAATGTCATTATATTGGACTCTCCTCAAGCACAAATAATCTGATGTCATCATTTGTTGTTCTGCCTTTTGAAATGTTGTATTATGTTTTCATGCCTGAATATTTAGACACAGTGGCCCTCATTTATCAAACGAACGTACGGCAGAAAACCGTGCGTACGACCATTTCCACGCAAGCTTCAGCATTTATCAATTTGGACGTGAGCGGAAGCTACAATCAGATCTAACGTCAGGTCTGAGCTCGTGTACGCAAATCTGAGTCTGGATTTGCGGTGCAGCACAGTAAAATCTGGCTGAGTCTGAAAATAGTCTGATAACATTTTTGTGGCCCTCTCCATCATTAAAGTTGCCCATCAGTTGCCCAAACACAGTATACTCTCGCTTATTTCCAACAGCGAGTTGACACGCAGGCACACACACAGCTTGCTAAATGTGTTATCCAAGAAGAAAACTCCTTTCGGGAATAACTCAGTGCAGAGGTTGTGTGCAAAATGTTCGTGAGTGTGCGCTCAACATGGCAGTGCAGTGTGTGAACCGTTTAGGATGTTTCTTGTGAATTAATACACTGTCAGTGACTTCCTTGTCACTAACCAAACTTTACCAGCTCCCTGTTCAAAACTGTGCATGTGCAACAGAGATGGGAAAAGAAGCAAGATGTGTCACTGACCTTCATCCATATCTAAATAAAATTTGAAGGTATTGTGTCAAATTGAGAAATTCTATGAAACATTACCGTGGTAGAATCGACATTTTTATTATAAAGGCTAAACAAATACACATGTTGAATAGGGAAGACTTCTGCCACCTGAACGTCTTTTCAGCCACCTGTGAATGTGTCGCTGGGCAAGGGTTACGCAAAGAAAGAGGAGGATTCTACTTTTCAATTTGTGGAATCATTTTATAAATGTGGTGATTTGTTAGTATTATTGTAGTTATTATTGTATTGTAGTTATGTTACATAATACTACAGAAAACCAACACACACAGAAAGGAGTAAATTGGAAAAAAAACAGATCCTGAACATAGCTACACACAAAGACAATTGTGTATTTCTGCGTTGTATATAAAACACATTAATGAGTGTGAGCATTAAAGCTGGTGATAATTATGCAGAATGCATAGTGGGCAGAAGTGACAGGAATTTGTGACATCATTGTAATACTATAAAGCTTTTGTCTACACCACAAACAAAAATGACCTTAAATAAATTCTTTGTAAAGATGACATAACATTTCACAATAATGAGATTATTTTTATTGTAGACTTTTCATAGCTATGATCCAAATGTGAGACATGAAAAGTTTCTTAAGCAAATTGTAAGCATGCAAGCATTTAATTGACACTGAGACAATGTTGTCATTGGAGTTTGTGAAATAGATCACGGTTCTGGGTTTATTAAATAGTCACACAAGTGACACAAGAAATTTTTTTATAGCAGCAGATACTTCTGTGTGTATTGTCAGATGGCAGCAGGGTGAACAGACTGTGGCTGGGTGTGTGTTGTCTTTTAGTATCTTTGGACTCTGTGCAGACATCTCACATATCATTGATGCTTGGAACCAATGATTTTCGAGGCGGTTTTAATCACCCGCTGCAATTCATGATGTTTCTTGTCAGAATGCTTTCTGTCATCTCTAGCTTTACTGAAAACAAAAATAGAATGAAACTTAAACAGTTATTATGGAGCTCAAAACAAGACATAAATGATAACCCAGCTAAAGTCATTAAAATACACTGGCTATTTAAACCACAAACATCATCTTAGTGTACCCTCACAGTGACTGTGCATCATTCCAATCCATACAATTGATTTACTAAGAGGACGTGATGTAGCCCTGAATCATGCTCATCATGACCTTTGACCCCTGAGCGCTCCCAGAATTCTTCTTTCCTGTCACTATCACAGGATTCTCAAATCTAATATATCTTAATTCACAGATTCCATATTTGTCCAACAACTAAAGACACATCACTGAGCCACGCTATTGCACTGGGTGTCATGTTCCTTCATTACTATAAGCACACACACTTTAGTGAAGTTTTACTCAGTCCCACATAGGCCTGCTGCCATGAATACTTACTGGAGCACCAAATGTGGATTAATCCACGTCCGAGAACACTCTCCAACAGATGCACTATTTCCTCCCATTTGAGCTACATTTTCTGGTCAGCTGTTTGAGACAGCTGTTTTAGGAAATGATTGGGCCTTTCTCTTACTTTCTTGTAGGATATCTCATTTTTGTGTATTGTTTTTAAAAATGTATAGGTGGAGCTGTAGTAAGTACCATTAAAGGGTTCTCAAATCAAATTCTGCACAACGTTCTCTTGGATCCAAGACCCCAGACAGCAGACAAACTCCCTTCCATCTGTCAGTTGCCCCCACTGGGCCCTCCTCACAGAAGACTTGGCTGCTGGGCAGCTGGCCAAAAAAAAGCTTGTCCCCAGGCCTAACAGCATTTCTTGAGGAAACCCTGCTTCATCAAGGCAAAACAGCTTTACCTTTGATGTATAGTGGTTCATGATTTGGGTCTTTGTGACGCCCTCCATTGCTATGTCTGTTGTTAAGTGCTGGGCAGGTGTGGTACAGTGGGTTCTGCTTCAGCTTCTGGAAACACGATGAAAGATGTGACAGAATCTGAAAGAGCATAGTTGTGGGAGATTACAGAGGTGCTGATTATTTTCTGTGGGTTCAGAGTCATGGTTACTATCCTTGAAATGAATGGCCTTGACTGTAAGTTTTCAGTTTATAAAGTACAGTGCCTAAACAGGCCTTTGCTGCCCTTTGTTCACATAGACTTGTGCATTGCACCATTCAGGGCACAGACACATGCCCAGCCCAGCCCATCTTTCTCTGTCTGTCTGTCTCTCTCTCTCTCGACCCTCCTCCTCCTCTCTCTCTGACTCCTTCACATTCTCTCCTCTCCTCCATCCAGCAGCATCCTCCAGCTCTCTTCTCTTGCCCCACTGTCAGCAACAATGACCAGCACAGTAGCAGGTAAGACGACATGTTCTGCAGCAGCTCATTGGTTTGTTGAAATGATGTGTGTGTGTGTGTGCACGCGCGTGTGGCAGGTGGAGGGGAGGGGCTGTGTTGTTTTACCTATATTTAATAATGCTGAGGGCGGCCAGAGTCTCTGTGTAATTGTCATGGCAACTGGGATTTTCTCCTCTCATTTTACTGGGGCTCTGATGGAGATAGGAGACCCTCCCATAGTTCAGACAGATGTGAATGCGGTTAGATTCATCTTAAAAGAGCAGGTTATGATCATTAATTGTAGGAATATGTAACCACTGCTGAACAATCGATGCAGATGCAGGTAAAACATTAATCTAACACAGATTCACATTGAGACTGAAAAAGTCATTTGTTGTCAATGTCATTCTGGTAACTTTATGGCAAGTAATCAAGGACATCATGAACAAATTGAATACTGGGATCATAAGACTTATCACAGTATCGTCTCTATATTGACAGACTACATTATTCAGTACTCAAATTCACACAAAAAAGTGTTGTCTATGTTTTATTAATTTTACTGTTTTCACTCATTGCGTGACCCTTGTACGTACGAAGCGGAGATGCATTTTATTTGAATTCACAACAAATGTTTAATTTTTCACAAAATTGACATTTTTCACTCCCTTGACCGTTCTAGTACTTGTCTGTAGACACAGTCTGGCAGTTATTATAGCAGTAAAAGCTTATTGTGCCCTTGTCATGAGCCGTTCAGACACAACGTGATTGGAGCTGTGCTCACCGCTGAGTTCAGCACAGTTACAGCAACACTGAGCCCAACGTTCCACCTGGTTGAGCGAAGTGATGCAGTAGGCTGCTTGCATGGCTTTGGTCACATAAGTGCCACTGTCGTGTTGAGTCTGAAAGGGCCTTTATTTTCATGTAACAGTTTGATAGATCATACATGTGTGGCAGTCTGGAGGGACCTTTCCAAAGGTCAAACAATAAAAACAAGTGTCTGTGAGGTTGTATTAAGGCATGGTGATGCTTTAAGCTAAATGCTAACAGCAACATAATACATGCTCAAAAATGACAATGCTACTTACGTTGAGAAAGTTTGCAATGTTCAACAACTTAGTTTAGTTTGTTAGCATGCTAACATTTGCTTATTATCTCAACACAAAGGTGAGGCTGATGGCAGTGAGTAACAGTTTTGCACACATTTGGTCAAAAAGCAATGTACTAGTTAATTTTAAGTTTTGACCTAATGGTGGAAGAGGCCAGAGATCACTGAAGTTATTGAGATGAATTGTAAAGGAGCCCTGAATCTGTACATGGTTTTATCGCTTTTAAAAATACAATTCTGGTCCCTCTTACTTATATTGTTCCGGTTTTATAAGCATACTCCAGTGAATGTTATTCTCTGACTAGCCATCAAAGTCCAGATGAGAGAAATCTGAGATGATAAAAATGTTGATGCTATCATGTGAGTCATCTCCATATTGAGGCATGGAATTTTTGGTTTTAAAAAATCTGTCAATGATAGTTTAGATCATTCCAAAAAGCTGCTTAAATCAAATCAATCATAGATAAGAAAATAAAGCACAGCAAAGTTTTTAGTAAACAAGATAAAGGTATTTGTGTAACATGTTTCCTATGAAAAGGTAAGTGCTTTATATTGTGCTTCAAAAACAATAAAAGGGAAGAAATGTTGCATAAAACCAATTAAATGCACATTAAAAGAATGTAAAGCTTTACATTAAAATGCCAAGAACAAAATGGATCATTTTGCTTTAAGATTGTCAGGTGCCTCACTTTGGCAGTTAGGGGGAGAAATATAAAATGATGACCTAATGATTACCTTAGACCTCGCTTAATTGTGGCAGGAGGAACTGTCTCATATCTGTTTTGCTTCACATTTCATCATATCATCTCTCCAGGTGAGTGTTACCATCGTGCTACCACTGAATTTAATCACTGAACTTAATCACCTCACAAACAACTATAGGTTAGTGCAGTTTTCATACTTTCTTTTAAAGTCCAAAATGTCTTCTAAACTTTAGACTGAACTGTGCACTGTGAACTGTGTCAGCATTGTCAGACATGTTGTTTTTGTTAATCCCTTGTGAGCTTGGATCCAACGCTAACACGTACGCCAACATAACTCTTGTTAAAGTAACGCAAGAGTCACACTCTGAACTTTAACCTTAAATAAGATTTTGTGACACTGTATAGAATAATTACCTGTTAGCCGTTAGCAGTTAAGCCTCAGTCGACTGATTAATAACTTTAAAAGCACGGCATCGTCCGATTCATAGTACACTTCACTACACATTGATGCAGGGCTGGTACACCAATGTACTCCTGTCTTTAATGTTAAAAACTGTATTCTGATTCAAATCGATGAGTCTTTACACCTGTAAATAAAACATTTCTAAAGTGTCAGTTGTCTTTAAAGAAAACTCAAAAGGATTTAGTAAAGTTTGCGCTGCAGTGATAAATTGTATCTCACATTTTTTCTAATTCTATCTCAATTATGTATGGTAATCAAATGTAATTAAGTTGTTTGATAGATTAATTTGTTTTAATGTACAAAATAAAGAAACAAAGCTCTGTGAGTGAGTCTACACCCTGTTTCTTGTCCCACTGATGGTTCTCACTGTGTGTGCACTTCATGTGCCTATGCACACAGAGCTGCTTTATAGCCTCCACAGAAAAAAAACACAGCAGGAAGCTAGTTGCTTGAAAAAAGAAATAAGAAAAGACAGGGATTCACAGTTGATGTTGTATTACGCTAGCAGGTCAAAACTCTGGACATGAATAATGAACACATTTGCCTATCCTCCTCTGAAATAAGATGTGATTTCATCCATAACATTACCTTGTACTGCAAAAGCAGTGTTGCCACAGTTGAAAAAGTAATCCGATTAGTGATTACTGATTACTCCTGTAAAAGGTAACTTAGTTTACTGATTGCTTGTTTTTAAAAGTAACTAAGTTAGATTACAAGTTATTTTAGCAGTTACATTCAGCAAGTACAACGAACCTTAATATTGTCATCTTTAGCTGACATGAACTCAAAATAATGACTGTACTTCCAGCTCGAAAAAGCGCATCTCTCTCCTCCCTCCATTGTTGTTTTTGTGTACCTGCGTGGTGTAACACATACGGAGCACTGGAGATGACATGGATGGGTTTTTTTTAATCTCGCGAGTGCGACTTACTGTCTCACACGCAGCAGTTACTATCTTGCACGAGCCAATTACTATCACACACATGCGAGTTACTGTATCTCGCACGCGTGAGATAGTAAGTTGCACTTGTGCGTGCGAGATAATAATTCGCACTTGCGAGATAGTAAGTAAGATGCAGTGGCACTCTGGCTCAAATGACTGAATGAAGTGAACGTGGTGGTTTTAAGTCAACAATGATGGGACACTGGAGTCATGAACAAGTGCCGTTTACTTCAACAACTTATACAGTAACATTGTTCTCAGTAGCAACGTCGTATTGTACATAGTCGCCATCTTGTTGCACTCTGACCTCTCTACATACAGCATATTAACTATGACCTGTCTTATACAACAACGCCCCCTTGTAGTATAAAGAGCAATAGTATATCTGTTGTGTATAATAACAGAACACAACATTACCTTGACAACTCCTCCATTATCATGGCCAGCATAATAGTTACAGCTAGTGTAATAGCTATTATACAACAAGTAGTTCCGACCAAGCAATCTGATTGGTCAACAAGACATTTAGACCGTGCTCAAATCAGCATGACAGCACGCCTGACTCATTACTCAAAATATTACTACGCCAAGTCTGTGTGTCTCCATCTCCATGGCAAAGTAGTAACTGTCAGAGCTGGAGCAAAAAAATAAAAAAAAGTACAGCTTGAAATTCAAACTATCTGCCGTAAGATATGCAGAGGAAAACTCGGGAGAAGCAGCCGCTAGACGTTTCTCTGTGGACCCCAAGAGACTGTGAGATTGGCGAAAAAATAAAATGGAGCTGTCCGAGGAGGACAGCAACAGGGCCAGGCTGCCTGGTGGAGGGAGGAAGAAGGCTAGCGAGGAGCCTGAGATAAACATGCGGGAATTAGTTATCAGCAAACGGGCACACCACGAGAGAGGGTCCCGCAAAATGATCAGGGTGATGGCGAAACAAATGTCCGCCACCGTGAGTGACAGCAGAGATGAGGAGTTTGCCGCGAGTGCTGGTCGCTAAATCGTTCCTCCGCTGTAACAACTTGACTTGCAGAAGACAACTATTGCCCAGAAGGATGCCAGAGAATTCACAGAGAAGCTGGCGAAGTTTGTGACATTTTCATCCCGGATTTTTGAGAGGAAGGAATTAAATGCCTGTCCCAAATTGCCGCCTGGTCTGTTAAGTGACTTAAACAAATAAACGCCACGGCTATTACTTGGTATTTTACGGTAGTTCGGGAAATTCCGAGACCGCGATAAAACATTAACGTCAGCTCAGACTTTCCTCATCTGGGACTAGAAAATCCTTTCTGTTGCTAGGTCGTTAATAAGGGTTAGATTATTTGCTGGAGTAGTAAACTACGTTCCATTACACATATCAGTCTACTGACGTGACTGATTTTTTTTCAGTTAGTAGTCAGACCCCATGTGTTTCCATGGAAATGCGACGCACATTCGCAAAAACCTTTAAAATTTGAGAGCAAAATGTCCATCAACATCGATATATTTTGATTATACATTTTATTTGTGTTGGTGCTAGTTGTATAATCGCAATATTACCCTCAAGGGTGTGCTTTAACGTCATTTGAGCACTGACTGCATCACTCAGGTAATATTGCTAAATTAAACACTCATTGTGGATCATCAAAATACCTATAACATGTACCTCTTACTGTTACACAATAACAATAAGACACCTTATTAACTTTTATTACTTAATTAATCAATTAAAATTCTGAGATGGTCTTGATCCATGATAATAAGCCTGCATTTAACCGACTTCACTGTTTAATTATGTCAAAATGCGCATGAATTAACTGGCGTGTGCGAGATAGTAAGTCGCACCCACGAGATAAAAAAAAACCCATCCATGTCACCTCAAGGGCTCCGTAAACACATGAGTTGTCCTCGTGCTGAAAACATTACTTGTCGCGTACGTGACATCACTCCCCGAGACGCAAGAAGAAAGCAAAAATATATATTTTTACTAAGGAAAAAGACAAAAATAAGAGTAACGCAAAAATAAGTAACTTTAATCTGATTACTGGTTTGGAAATATTAATGCGTTAGATTACTCGTTACTGAAAAAAGTGGTCAGATTAGAGTTACTAATTACTAAACTATACGAGTTACTAAACTAATTACTGGCATCACTGTGCACAAGTCAGCCATGTTGAGGATTTAGTGGAGTAACAGATGTGACTGTACTGGTAAATATGGTGAAGCTCAGCTGACAGTAGCCTTGCCCTACACTGACACTGATGAAATGATGTACAGTGCTTCATAAATCCAAACACTCCTCTCAGCTGCCTACTCGAGGTAGCCCCATTCACACTGCTGAGAGGTGTGAAATTTCGCTCCGGCCCTGATTCGCCTCTGGAGGTAGTATCAGGGCCGCATTATTGGCCGTCAATAATGGAACAGTGATTGGTTGGGGTTTGGCATGAGGTATCTTTCACCATCACCGATTGGTTAGTCGCCACCCGCAAGGGGAGATGGGATAACAATGGCAGCGTCAACAACATGAGCAGAACATGCTTCTGCATGCGACTTGCCTGAAGACCCCCCACTGCGTAAAGCCACTTTTGACAGTTGGAGATACAAACATCACTTTAAATTTGTTGAACGTAAGGAAAATAACTTGACTGTAAGGTGCACACTTTGCCCGTGTTGGAAACTTCTCTCCACCGCTGCTAACACTACTTCAAACTTAACGAAGCACCTACAGAGACAGCGCGCACACACAAAGCTTGTTGCTAAGGAACCGTGGAGCAACATGAATGAGACGCCAAGCAAGCAGCCAAAACTTTCTTTTCAGCAGAACCAGAAGGTACTGACAACATCGAAATCTGAGATGAATATGCTTGTTGCCTCTTACATACTAGAGGAAATGTCACCTCTTTCAACCGTAGAATCACCGTCTCGTTAAGAATGTAACGAGTAATGTAACTAGTAATGTAACTAATTACTTTCTTCAGGGAGTATTCATGTAATGTAAGACATTACTATTTTTGAGAGTAATGTGTAATACATTACTTTTTTGAGTAACGAGCCCCAAGACTGTTGGCAACTTCTATGAGGAAAACAAATACCACAGCTGTACGTGGAGAAGCGTCCATCCTCCTGTCTGTCCTCCTGCCTGTCCTACTGACTCTTCATCACATTTCTGCCTAAGGACTATCAAAATTCTTTTCATAAGTTTTTGGCTTCCAAAACTGCAGTTAAAGCGCAGAGGAATAAAAATAATTAAAGCTGCAAGCAGCGTTGAACGGGCCCTCGCAGTCCACGCACGTCGGGGAATGCCGCCGTCGGGGCTTGTTCACGCAACACATTCTGCTGAGGAAGTCATTCCTTTACAATTCGGTGGCCTGCTACTGCCAGTATTAAATAATGTACGCTGAAGTCAGAAAAACTGTGTGAACTGCTGCATGATTCCCGGACAAAGACTGAGACGATGGTCAGCTTCTGAAGCTGGATGAAGAAAATGTCCACACGAGGCATAATGCAATTAAATAGTTTGAAGTGAAAGCTGAAAGTATCATCGTCCAGTAGTCTCACAAACCCTCCAGCTTCCAGCACAGTGGTAGGCTCAAACTCCCCTGATGGTTTCAAAACACTGGACGACGTCACCTTTGTGCTCAAACACAGAATGTACAGCACGGATATGAAAGTTCCATCTTACTGTGTTTGCTCTTGGGAGTCTGTATGCCACCACTCTTATCAAGCACACTGGTTCTTTTGAGAGATCTTGAAAAGAAAAAAAAAAAAGCAGAGAATCCAGCCAGGTCAGAGAAGAACTGATTAACTAATGGGATGTTACCAGGGCCGGTTCTAGGCAGGCATATATGAGGGGGCAGACAAAAATGTGAAGGGGGCATCATGTATACACATCATGCTCTAGCACGTTTTTCTGTGCTTATAGTAACAGTGTTTCTTCATTGAACTGGGTTGTTAGCTATGTGTCCAACCCCAACCTGGAGAAGTGGATTGCACTTTGCCAGGCCTCTACCATCAGACCTGTCCAACTTTCTCTTTGTGAGCTGCTGGAAGCTGGAGCAAAAAATAAGTGAGCTGGCTTTGTTAAAAAAAAAAAAACGCCGTGATTATATGAAACAAAACAGTGCAGAACTACAGCGGGACTTTACGTAGGGGTCTGTCACACACTGGCAGAGGCGGGCTGGGGTTGAAATTCAGCCCTCAAGCTTGGTTTGGAGAGACCTTTTATCTGATTGCATGACGGATGCAAGTGAAACCGTAGTTTTAAGATGAATACTTTAATTGCATCTAATGTACTGCTATATCTGGATGAAAAGAACATCAGTAATAACGAATATTAGCAATAACTAATTAACTTTGGAAAGAAAACAGATGTCTAGTTCAGAAAGCCACTGACATAACTGCAGGAGAGGATGGGCTTATTGTTTCTGTGTGACTGGAACTGAAACATCAACATGTGACTTAATATAATGCTATGCAAAGACTTATAGCCAACCCAGTCCTGCACACTGCACCTGTACCTGGCACTGTTTTTTTTTTTTTGGTGGTTCCTGCTCCAATTTCCTCTTCCTCCTCTTTCTTCTCCTCCTTTTCCTCCTTCTCCTCCTCCTCTTCCATCTCCTCCTGCTCCTGTCCCTCCTCATCTGTCTCTTCCTCCTCCTCACTCCCATGACTGGCATTATCCTGTCCCTCTGCATCAACTCCGCGACTGACACTGGCCTTGTCAGCTAATATTCACAATAACAGCAACAATGATAAATGAGTTAGGATGTAAAAGACAGGATGCATAGCCTATATATTCAAATAATATTTTTTTAACTTTGAACACAGACTCTCCTGAAATATGTTTGCTTTTGCAATAAGGAAATGTGACCCTGCTGGGTCCGTGTCGTCACTGTCCTGGCTGACTGTAGCCGCGCTGACCTTCCCCCCTCCACCACTAAAAGCTCTGTTTATTTGGCGCATTTGACTGCATCCTCTATTAACCGTTTTTTTCTTTTTTGCCCTTAATGTTTCTGCTCCATCCATCTCTTTCTCCGGCTTCTTTCTTTTTAGCATGTTTGCTCATTTGAACTTATCCCGCTCCCCTTTCTTTCTTTAAACAGGAAACTAATGGTTTAATGACTGACTGAGCTGCTGAGCCAATCATATTTTAATAGAAACTGCTGCTGCTTCTTCAAAGTCTTCCCGCCGTGGTGAAACCTGACACCATACTGTCATGCTACGTCTTGGCTCATTTGCATACTGCAACAGTGATTGGATATTTACGAAGAGTTTAGGGAGGGGTGTGTGTGTGTGTGTGTGTGTGTGTGTGTGCGTGCTGCGCAGCCTGTGAATGCACGCACAGCGGAGCGGAGGGACAGAGAGATGAGTTGAGGGGGCAAGACATTTTTTTGGGGGGGGGCGCTGCCATGCCACGCACTCTAGCTCATGCAATACACACCCATTATAAAATGACAAAGACAAGCAAAAAATCCTTAAAACTAAAACTGTGATGATTTCAAAACCGTACAAGATTTTAAAAAGCTGAATACGGGACTAATATTTCAAGGTCTTGAGACTGTTTTCTAAAGTTGGAATGGAGTCTGTAGCTCAAAGTATGAAGGAAAAGGAGAGGTTGAAAGTGGATGAGTTTTGAAGAGGATTTGAAGATTTTCCTATTTAATTCCATGCAAACTAATTAGACTGCCACCAGATCGCCACCTATTGGCCGATTTGCACCAAATTTTACACAGACCCTCATCAGGCCATGGAACACAATTAGCAAAAGTCTTGTGGTAATGGGAATGTATTTGGGTAAGATATGGAACAATATCTGTTTTGAATGCAATGCGCAGGAATTTTTTGTTTTATGTTTTGGGCGTTTTTTTGGGCTATCAAAATTCTTTTAATAACTTTTTGTCAGGAGGGTCCACAGATGCTTCATGTAAATTTTGGTGCAAACCGGTCAAATCGTCTAGGAGGAGTTCGAAAAAGAAGGTTTTTCATTTGGCGCGATTTTGCGAATGGAAAGTTACTGCCAAAGTGGGCGTGGCCTACACCACACAATTCAGGTGAATTCAGGGAACATGTAGATATAAGCTTTAACAATGTGCAACATATTATGCAGGATTTATGGGCCAAAAACGTTTTTTCTTTTTCAAAATGGCGCCCCCTGCTGGTCATTTTTGGTGTGTGAGTTACAGGGGCCATTCTATAGCACCCCTATGAGCTTCATTTCCATAAGTGTTATGGTGTGGTGTCGGAAATGGGCGTGGCTTATACCACGACATTCAGCACAATTCACTGAACGCATGGATATAAGGTTTTTGAATGTGGAACAAAGTATATGGGAGTTATTAGCCAAAACGCGCTTTATTTAATAACAGCGCCACCTAGTGGTGGAAATTCAGGACGACAATAGATTATAAAATTTTTCGCCAGGTGTGACTTATATTCCAAGTTTGGTGAGTTTTGGGGTATGTTCAGGCAGTGAAAAATGCGATCATTTTGTGAGAAGAAAAATAATAATAATCATTGCGATTACAATAGGGTCCTTGCAGGTTCCCTACTCGGGCCCTAATAACAAGCAGTGATGAACGGGCCCTCGCAGTGCACGCGCGTCAGCCTGCGGCGCGGTCAGACGGTGCACTCACCTGTTAACTTGCATGTCATGACGGGGAGAAATCAAGCAGTAAACGTCATATCATTGTCTTTTGATATTTAGAATAGAATTTTGTCTGACTTCCTGTGTCCAGTGGGTGGCGCTGTTGAGAGATATGGTGAAGTTACGAGGACTTGATGCTTCATGGCGAAGGATTTAAATGGACTGTACCACGACAGCCAGCAGTTACGTCAGGCTGGGGCGCCGTCGGATTGCGCGCTCACTTGTTTCTTTCATTTGATGTTGGGGAGAAAACAGGCAGAAAACGTCATGTCAATCGGATGATGTTTGTCTGACTTCCTGTGTCCAGTGGGTGGTGCTATGGATAAGACTCAGTTTTTTTATTCAGGGCGACTCCCTCTACATTCTTGAGAGATTTGGCGCAGATTGTTCATTGTATGGTGAAGTTACGAGGACTTGATGCTTTATGGCGAAGGATTTAAATGGACGGCACCACCACGGCCAGCAGATGTGTCAGGCTGCAATGCCATCGGATTGCGCGCTCACCTGTTGCATGTCATGCTGTGGAGAAAACAAGCAGTAAACGTCATGTCAATCGGATGATGTTTGTCTGACTTCCTGTGTCCAGTGGGTGGCGCTATGATTGTGAAACAGTTTTGATGCACAGATATATTTAGGACGACTCCCTCTACATTCCCTAGAGATTTGGTGTAGAAGGGGAATTGTATGTTGAAGTTACGAGGACTTGATGCTTTATGGCGAAGGATTTAAATTGACCGCCCCACCATGGCCAGCAGGTATGACGTAGGCGAAAGCTTTGAACAGGTTGTCAACTTTAAGGTCTCTGGATGATACTGAGTGACTGTGAAGTCTGTTGTGTTAAATCTATAGGAGGATGTCATTACAGTGCTAGGATTGGAAATATTTCAAAATGGCGGCCACAGTCAAAATGGCCGACTTATTATTGATGCAGAGACGTATTCCGGACAACACCGTCTACATGAATGTGCCTTATAGTCAGGACCGAAAATTGAAAAAGTCCCTTAGAAAACAACATGGTAGGCATTTTTGAGGAAAAGCACTTTATGCATTGTTTCTGTATGATTTTTTAGTGCTGAATCCATTTCTGCCGGTTGCCCAGCTGTAAAAGTTACCGTTTAGCCATAATTATTGATTAATTAGCATAATTATTGATTAATCGCCCAAAGTTAGAAATGGCTATCAATTTCCTATTTGTTAATATTCTATATATCATTGTTTGGTATCATTGTAAAGGGGACCTTCTAGCCTTTCATTTAAGCCCATGGTTGTATCTTTATGACAAACACAGAGGTCACATGACCTTTTTAAACCATAAATTACACACATTTTCCAACAATTTTCACCTAAACTATATAGTTTCTTTTATCCCTGTGGGATCAAGGGATATCATGGACCCAAAAGCCAACAATCTCAATACTAAATGGACTTTGAGGATTCAGGAAATGTATGATATACCCATACTATTTCTTTGTGAGAGGTTATTGTGAGCCTTAAAATAGTAGTAGCCGGCTCAGGCCCATTCACCTTCATTCATTCTCTGCACCAGCATTACCTAAAAAAACCCCACACCAATTGTATAGATGTAATGATATTATTACTAATACTAATGCAATAATAATCAAAGGCCAGGTAGACATTTTTCATCCTTTTAATTAATCAGTAAAATTTACTGAACATGGTAACTAATTAGAAATATGAATAGTAATGATTGTAGTGGCCGTTTGTCAAATAGTAAATTTAACTAAAACTTATCAAAATCCAAAAGGACCACTTTGGCACCATGGGGGTGAATCATACGCAGGCAAGTCATAATGTCCAGTCAAAGCTCTTATTTTCTTCTTCATGATTTATTTTCCCAAAAACAAGCAAGCAAAACAATAAAACAAACAAATTTATAAATTTAAAATAATAATATTTACCTTAAATTACTAGTAATAAAAAATAATGTCATGAATTGAATCAAAATAAATCTATACTAATCAAACATTATCAATAACAAACAAATAAGAAAATAGCTCCAACACTCCGGCCCCTAATTGTGCCTATATCATAATCACCATTACATTACCAAGAGAGGAGCTATTTCCACAATAAGAACTATGAACACAGCAGCCCTCTATAGTTCTAGTTAAAGTTGAACCTCCAATGAATAAAAAGAAAGAAGATAGAAAGATTAATAAAGAAGGAGAGATAGACAAAGAGAGAAAGAGATGACGATCAGTCCATGATGCTAGACTGCTGCTTCCAGCAACAGACAGAGCGTCACAGGCCTCTCCAGAATGCTGGTCCTTGTTTTAAGGCGCACCGAGCGAACCAGGCCCTTTGCATCTGGTCTGGCATCCAAAACTTTCCCCATTGTCCAAGATCCTCTTGGCATCCACAACAAGGACAATGTCTCCAGGAGTGAGGCTTCTTCTTGGGTTTGTCCATTTGTGTAAGTACTCAGAAGTCCACCTTTTCCAAAAGAGTTGAGCCATGTACTGTATTTGCTTCCACGTTTTCCTGGCGTATAGATCACTTTGGTCAAAAAGTCCTGTTGGCATGATTGGTTTCCCCTTCAACATTAGAATGTGATTTGGTGTGAGCGCTTCAAGGTCATTTGGGTCATCTGAGACCTTTGTAATGGGTCTGTCATTTAGAATTGCCTCAACCTCACAGAAAATGGTTTGGAGCCCTTCATCATGCAGAATTTGCTGTTTCAGAACTGAGGTGAGAACACTCTTCACTGAACGAATCAGATGCTCCCAAACACCACCCTGATGGGAAGCTGCTGGTATGTTAAAGCTCCAATTTATGCCACCCTTGACCAAAGCTCTTTAAATTTTGCCATGATTTAAATCAGCCAGACTTTCTTTCAGCTCCCGATTGGCTCCAACAAAATTTGTGCCGTTATCAGACCTGATAGATGAGACTGGTCCTCGTCAACAGATAAACCTCCGAGCTGCATTTATACAGGAGTCTGCATCAAGTGTCTATGCGACTTCCAAGTGTACAGCCCGACTGGTCAAACAGGTGAAAAGTACTCCATACATTTTAAGATGACTTCTGCCTCTTTTAACATCAATAGGGCCAAAACAGTCAACTCCTACATCAGTGAAAGGTGCTTTGTCAGGCAACACTCTCTCCTCAGGCAAGTCTGCCATCTTCTGTTCACCAGGCTTTCCTCTGTTACGTCGACAACACAGGCCGATATTACCTTCCTGGCCGCAGAGTTTGCATTAATTATCCAGTACTTCTGCTGTAATCTGGACAGCATGTGATTTCTACCTGTATGCCCCAGTTGCTGATGGATATGGCGCAGAATTAGCGTGGATATGTGCAGGTCTTTGGACAAGATGACTGGATGTTTGGATTCTGTTGGCATTGTTGCTTTACTCAATCGACCGCCCACCCGGAGGATTTCACCATCCATTACCGGGTCCAGTTTGTACAGTAGACTGTCTTTGGGAATGTTTTTGCAGCCATCCTTCAGTGAGGCAATTTCGCTTCTGAACTTGCATTTTTGCACATATTGAATAATTGACTGCTCCGCCTTAGCAACATCTTCAGGAGTAAGATTTTGTCCTTTGAGTGTGTCCGTAAAGCTGCAAATGTTCCTTTCCACTTCCTGTTCTTGAATCTGGAGATTGTTCTATCCAAGGCCTGCAGAAGCACAAAACCCCTTTCTCTTCTGTCCCAATAACATCAGACTTTCCTTGACCTTCAGAGACCACGCTGCAGATGTTTTTAACTTCATCCAAGATGAAAAATAACATGAGGTGGTCAGTGGCATTTTCCACGTCTTTGACAACAGCGTTCACTATTAAGTCCTTCTTGACCTCTGGGTCATCCACAGGAATCACACCAAGATCCACATCCAGTTTAGGCCATTCCTCCTTTGACCTATAGAGAAACTGAGGTCCATTTATCCATCTCCTGCCACTCAGGAAATCCTCAGCTCTCCTTCGTCTTGATGCTTCATCTGCTGGGTTTTCCTTAGTGCCCACATATCTCCACTGATCAACATCTGCTGCTTCCCTGATAACAGCGGTTCTGTTTGCCACAAAGGTATGAAATCTCCTGTTTTCATTACAGATGTATTTAAGGACTGTTGTGCTGTCAGTCCAGACAGACCTCTCCAAGTTGCAGCTCTTTCTGTAGCATTTTATCCACTCGAACAGCAAGAACTGCAGCCGTGAGCTCCAATCGAGGAATTGTAGTCTGCTTCAGAGGAGCAACTCTGGCTTTTCCCAAGAGAAATGCAACATGCACTTTGCGATCCTTCTCAAGCTCTTACAGACTTTCCAAATTTTATTGGGCTGAGTGACTCAAATTCTGACAGTGAAATGAGTAATTTCGTAAATGAAGGCCGCACGTGGCTCAGAAAGCACCTGCCGCAGGAGCTGGAAGACAAACGAATCAGCAAGGTGGAGACACTTGGTGAGTGACACCTCCATCCCACCCGCAGTGTCTCCACCTTGCTGAGTCGTTTGTCTTCCAGGTCCTGCAGCAGGTGCTTCCTGAGCCACGCTGGCCTTCGTACGCAGTGCACTCGGTGCCGCTCCTTTTGCGGATGAACGCTGGCTCGAAGAAGTGATCACACACGCTGAGGAGTCCGTGAAAGGGAAACAGGAGAGCTGTGTGTAGGGTAAACTCTGGCCGTGCATTTGATCGAGGTATGCAGCATCCAGGTGGACGGGCAGTCGGAGTCGGAGCTCATCCTTGTAGTGTGCTCCGGAATTATCACTCCATGAACGCGCCTCTATGAATTAAAAGGTTGGAGGTATGGGGAGTGTGATCCGGGGCGGAGAAGTAGCCCTATCTCTCTCATCAACGTAAATTGTTTACATAATGTTCCTTCCGTCGACACTGTGAATTATTGATATTTGGACATTGACTCGTGGGCCGCACTGAGTGAGGACGAGGGCCACATGCGGCCCGCGGCCGCCAGTTGCCCATCCCTGACTTAAAATCTCAAGCAATTCTGGAATGGAACTAGTAGGACTCATAACTAATTAATAGTTATTATTACTACCTATTAATAACTACCACTGCCACATGCTCACGAGTATAGCCTGCTAGCTGGGCTATAGTTAGCTTAAAATCTATGGACTTTTCAGCATTACATCATTGACTTATATTTCAAACAATAAACACAAAGGTCATTTAATGAAGATAAATACAGTTGAATGAACTTGGGTTAGGTAGGTGATAAGTAAGCTACAGCCTGGTAATGAAATCAATGAATTCCAAGAATTAACAATAGCTAGCTAGCAAGTATAAAATAGCTAAAATCTATGGATAATCTTGCTAGCTATCTTTAATCTATGGAATTCATTGATTTCAAATAACTTCATTGATTTACATAAACATATTCATCAAATCAAAAATAAGTGTTAGTTACCTTACCAGAGTAGATGGATACCAACAAAGTATTGAAAGCTGTCAGCATGCGTGTTGGCCTCTTGTCTGCAGTAACTCCCTAGTCAGGTTACAGGCTCATAGTAATCCCCCAGATTGTAATAATATGGTGATGTTATACATTTTCTGAAACTCCATAGCCAAGTCAATATTGCAGTATTTGGTGTTCCTAGGTACCACAGGGTTCAAACAAAGAAAATAACTTAGGCGGAATTTGTGGAAAAAAAATACATCTAACATCCAATTTACCATGGGGAGGGGGTTTAACTTGGAGGAGGAAATATAGAAAACCAGGGGCCTTATTTGAAGGGCAACCGGTGGATTCT
The DNA here is from genome assembly GCA_963678695.2 of Diplodus puntazzo. NCBI lineage: Eukaryota > Metazoa > Chordata > Actinopteri > Spariformes > Sparidae > Diplodus > Diplodus puntazzo. Next base: position 35,930,210 of record OZ023157.1, on the reverse strand, counting down.
TGTTTGGGACACCTTGAACTTTCAAAAAATGCTGGTTGCCCACTTTTCCTCAAAAATGCCTGCAGGGTCACACGATTCTGAATTTACAGCCCAGTCTATTATGGTGGAGATTGGAAAGTGTATGTTTAAGTCATAAAGCCTTGATGCTTCACGGCGAAGGAAAAAAATGGTTTCCACTGCCACGCCCACTAAAGTTTGGCGCAGCTGAATGATTTCCATAACTTTTGTTCTTCAAGGCATGAAGAAGATAACTGAGTCAATTTGAAAGCTGTGGTGTTTAAGCTCTAGGACAAGATAATTTTCAAAGTAGGCATGAATTGGACAAAAATGCCACCACACATCAAAATGGCTTCCTGTTGGAGTGACGGTATCGGTCCGTAAGGGTTTTTTGTGTGACTGCTCATGATGAATCTGCATACCTAATTTCGTTCATCTATGCGCATGCAGGAGGCGGAGCATCACAATAGGGGGTCGCTACAGAGCGTGCGGGACACGCCCACGCCCAATGACAACACAGATCTATTCAGGGCGACTCCCTCTACATTCCTGTGAGATTTGGCCGAGATAGGAAATTGTATGAAGAAGTAATGAGGACTTGATGCTTTACGGCGAAGGATTTGAATTGACCGCTCCACCGCGGCCAGCAGGTATGACGTAGGATAAAGATTTCCATAACGTTTCATCTTCAATGTCAGAGGATGATACTGAGTGACTGTGAAGTTGGGTGTGTTACGTCTGTAGGAGGAGATCATTTAAGTACGAAGATTGGCAATATTTCAAAATGGCGGCCAAAAGCAAAATGGCCGACTCAGTATTGATGTGGAGATGTATTCGGGGAGACAGCCTCTACGCTTATGGGCAGTTTGGTGTGGATTGGACATTGTATGTTGAAGTTATAAAGCCTTGATGCTCAACGGCGAGGGGAAAGAATGGTTTCCACCACCCCACCAACTAAAATTTGGCGCAGCTGAATGATTTCCATAACTTTTATTCTCCAAGACATGAAGAAGATAACTGAGTTAATTTGAAAACTGTGGTGTTTAAACTCTAGGACAAGATAATTTTCAAAGTAGGCATGAATTGGACAAAAATGCCGCCACACATCAAAATGGCTGCCTTCCTGTTAGAGTGACAGTATGGGCCCCCAGACTTTTTTGTGCGTCTGGTCATGAGGAATCAGGGTACCGAATTTCGTTTGTCTACGTGCATGTGGAAGGGAGGGAAGAACATTAGGGGGCGCTACAGAGCCTGCAGGTCATGACCACGCCCAGTGACAATGCAGGATCGTAATTTTCGCCAGATGTGACGTATATTCCAAATTTGGTGAGTTTTTGGGTATGTTTAGGCATCCAAAACTGCAGTCAAACTTGGAGAAGAAAATTTCTTTCCTTCCAATTACAATAGGGACCTTGCAGGTTTACCTGCTCGGGCCCTAATAATAACAAGAAGAATAATTTTTCCAATTACAATAGGGACCTCACAGGTCTGTGACCTGCTCGGGCCCTAATAATAATAATAATAATAATAATAATAATAATAATTTTTCCAATTACAATAGGGACCTCACAGGTCTGTGACCTGCTCGGGCCCTAATTAAAACTGGAAGCAGTGATGAACGGGCCCTTGCAGTCCACGCGCCTCGGCCTGCTGCGCCGTCGGACTGCGTGCTCACCTGTTACTTGCATGTCACGATGGGGAGAAGTCAAGCAGTACACGTCATGTCATTCGGCCGATTTTTGTCTGACTTCCTGTGTCCAGTGGGTGGCACTATGGATATGACACAGTTTTTATGCACAGATATATTCAGGGCGGCTCCCTCTACATTCCTGAGATATTTGGCGCAGATAGGACATTGAATGGTGAAGTTACGAGGACTTGACGCTTCATGGCCAAGGATTTAAATGGCCGGCACCACCACGGCCAGCAGGTATGACGTAGGACGAAGATTTTCCTAATGTGTCATTGGCATGGTCTGAGGAGTATACTGACTGACTGTGAAGTCTGTGGTGTCGACTCTATAGGAGGAGGTTGTGAAATTATGATGTGTGGCAATATTTCTAAATGGCCGCCAAATTCAAAATGGCCGACTTCATATTGCTGTGTAGATGTATTCAGGGTGACACTGTCTACATGTATGAGTAACTTGGTGGAGATGGGGCATTGTATGTGGAAGTTATAAGGACTTGATGAATCGTAGCGACGGAGGAAAATGGCTTCCACCATCCCACCCACCAGGTATGACGAATCCTAATGCTTCAAAGTATCATTTGATCTTCAAGGCATCAAGATGATACTGAGTGAATGTGAAGACTGTGATGCTTAAGCTCTAGGAGGAGATAATTTTCAAATTAGGCGTGAATTTGACAAAAATGGCGCCACACATCAAAACGGCCAACTTCCTGTTGGAGTGACGGTATCGGTCCAAGAGGCTTTTTTGTGTGTCTGCTCATGAGGAATCTGCATACTGAACAATAGGGGGCGCTACAGAGCTAGCAGTTCACGACCACGCCCAATGACAACACAGATCTATTCAGGGCGACTCCTTCTACATTCTTCAGAGATTTGGCCGAGATAGGAAATTGTATGAAAAAGTTATGAGGACTTGATGCTTTATAGCGAAGAATTTGAATTGACCGCTCCACTGCGGCCAGCAGGTATGACGTAGGATAAAGATTTCCATAACTTTTCATCTTCAAGGTCAGAGGATGATACTGAGCGACTGTGAAGTCGGTGGTGTTACGTCTGTGGGAGGAGATAATTTAAGTACGAAGATTGGCAATATTTCAAAATGGCGGCCAAAATCAAAATGGCCGACTTAGTATTGATGCAGAGATTAATTCGGAGAGACACCCTCTACACTTATGAGCAGTTTGGTGTGGGTAGGAAATTGTATGTTGAATTTATAAAGCCTTGATGCTTGATGGCGAGGGAAAAAAATGGTTTCCACCACCCTGCCCTCTAAAGTATGATGTAGCTGAGAGATTTCCATAACTTTTGTTCTTCAATGCATGAAGATGATAACTGAGTTAATGAAAAGACTGTGGTGTTTAAGGTCTAGGACAAGATAGCTTTGTAGGCATGAATTTGGGAAAAATGCCGCCACACATCAAAATGGCTGACTTCCTGTTGGAGTGACGGTATCGGTCCCCAGACTTTTTTGTGCGTCTGCTCATGATGAATCTGCGTAACGAATTTCGTTCGTCTATGCGCATGTGGAAGGCAGGGAAGAACAATAGGGGGCGCTACAGAGCCCGCAGGTCACGACCACGCCCAGTGACAATGCAGGATCGCAATTTTCGCCAGATGTGACGTGTATTCCAAATTTGGTGAGTTTTTGGGTATGTTCAGGCTTCCAAAACTGCAGTCGAACTTGGAGAAGAAAAATTCTTTTCTTCAGTTACAATAAGGACCTCACAGGTCTGTGACCTGCTTGGGCCCTAATAATAATAATAATAATAATAAGAAGAATTTTTTCAATTACAATAGGGACCTCACAGGTCTGTGACCTGCTTGGGCCCTAATAATAATTTTTCAAATTACAATAGGGACCTCACAGGTCTGTGACCTGCTCGGGCCCTAATAACTAGAACTGCAAGCAGCTATGAATGGGGGCCAAGCCCCCCCCCGTGCGACTCGGACCCCACGCACCACAGAGCCCATGGAAGTTGGCCCCAAAGGATGATGGGCTCGGGGCAGAAGTGAGGACACAGGCCAATGTCTGAGCCATGGTATTCGCTGTAATAGGAAGTGAACTGGAAGTGCAAAAGGCTGAATGTGTGCCAATTTGGATTTGTTGTACTAAGCCATGCCCACATTGACCAGTAATGACCACCTTCAAGATTTGGCCTCAGGATTGGCCTTACATCATACCGACCAAATTTCGTAAAAATCGTTGTAGCTGTTCAAGAGATATAAACTTCCCATATTTTTAGCGCCCCCTAGTGGCCAAAATTCACCAAATTCGGCTCATCCCTTCCCAGTCTCATGGCAACCAAGGATCTGAAATTTGGTGTTAATAGCATTTAGTTTGACCGAGATATCAAACAGTTTACATGTTTATTGCTAGCTACAGAAAATTTTTTGTGAATAATTAGCGCATTTTTTGACCGAGCAAAATTCTTTTGATAAGTTTAAATCAGATCCAGCTGAAGAGTGTACGTGGCAAGTTTCACGCAAATCGGACAAAATCCCAAGGAGGAGTTCGAAAAAGTAGGTTTTCCAGTTTTTGTGATTTTGCGAAAAAACAAACAAAAAACGTTCTAACCGGAAGTGGGCGTGGCCAATCACAAAGTGATTCAGCTCCATTCACGGAATCTGGGGATATAAGGTTTTTGAATGTGCCACATACGGTGTGGGAGTTATAGGCAAAAACGTGTTGGCCTAGGTTATAGCGCCCCCTGCAGGTAGATATATGTAGTTTTTTGTGTCTAAGATATTCGCAGGAGTCTGGACCAACCCTCCAAATTGCACCGCCCTCCCTTGCATGGTTTAGCCTGCAGCACCACTTTTAGCCGGAGAAAAATGAAGTAATCTTTACAATTACAATAGGGTTGCTAGCACCGCTGGTCCCAGGAAACGCGTATGCTTGCATACGCATTGCCTCGGCCCCTCGGGCATGGCCCCCTAATAAAGAAATCTTAGAAAGGACTCAAGAACTGTCTTACTTTCTTTGATGTCCTCATATAATAACGAATGGTAAAAACAACTGGATAAAGAAAAATTGTCTGTTGACACTTCATAGTGTATCCTACTTCCAAGTTGTTGCAAAGATAGAAGGGACTCCAGCTACTACCCAAGAAAATCCAGCATCAAGAGAACATATTGAAAAACCTATGAATGTGTGCAAACCAGACCTGAGACCATTTTTCTCCAGACACAAATACGGTATTTATTTGTGTTGTTTGAAGGCTTGAATTTCAATCATTTCAGCTGCCTCTTGAATTATTAGCACAACCTAATACCCCACAGAAGTAACTCACATTTAATTCTGTCCCAGTAAGTTGGCAAGTGTAACGTTGAATCTTTTATCCCTCTGTAACAGCCTACACAGACAAGATCAAGGAGATGTCTATGCTGTCTCTACTCTGCTCCTGCTTCTCCACACACCCACATCCCAACAGCCTCTATCAGTATGGAGGTTAGTCTGTCTGTCTGTCGTCTCAGTTTAGTGTGATCTTCATCTCTTACAGGGCTGACCTTGCCATGACACAGACAGAGCTGATAGATTACATAAGGACCAATGTGTACAGTACATCTTTGTCAAACAGACTTATAGTCTCTTCTACTAAAATGTCATATATATACTTCATTTGTTATGCTCTGCTGAAACAAGTCTAGTCTTTTGTTGATTTACATCTACTCAAAATGAATTAGGGATATTGGGATTTTTTAGTGTTTTGTGAATATTTTTGGTCCCCAAAAATAATGCAAAACATTACATTTGACTTTTATTGCATATCTATGAACATGCCTATATGCACCCATATGCCAATATCCCTAACTTATTTTGAGTGGTATAGCTTAGTTTCTTTAATGTACCTTTTAACCAATAAGAAACTTCTGTTTCATGTATTATCAACTGATCATTGAAAGTTAAATGCCACTGGTCTGTCACAGCCTAAGCTGGATGAAATCCTCAGCTCAAATGTTTGGGAGCTGTTACGTTTCCGCTTAGTTTACTTATCCATTTATATATAATCAGCTATACAGTTATAGCAATTGCCAAATTACTGCCAAGGCAACATCAGATACAGTATAGAGGCCATCCACCATGAATCAAGTCCCTGGAACCAGCTAATGTTAGTGCAGTATATTAAAAGACATGACCTGTAAATCATGTGCAAAGAAGCAAAATACTATTCACTTTCTATGATTGACCTACTGCATTGTATGGGTTACTTTTTTTTATGATAATATTTTATAACTTTTTCATTCATGGAGATGTCTCAATCTGCAAACAACTGCAAAATCAGGTTAGAAGCAGAGCTCCTTTCTGATCACAGCTCTCTCCTTGTGCCACTTCTGTAACTCTTTAAATGATTAAGAAAGAAAGAAAGAAAGAAAGAAAGAAAGAAAGAAAAAGAAAGAAAGAAAGCTTACTAACTTGTTTTTATTATTGGTTTGTGGACCGTATTCTGGCTGTGTCAGACCTGGAGGTGAAGGGCTTGAACAAGCGATTATCAGGCCAGGCGTTTGAGGTGATCCTGAAGGATCCTGATCAGTCCAGGGACAAAAGCCAGCCTCAGCCACTGCCCTCACCACCGAGGAGGGAGGCGTCCCTGGAGGAACTCCAGATGAGGCTGGAGGCTGCTGAGGAGAGAAGGAAGGTGAGCAGATATGTCATCGCAGCTCGGTCTGCTGATAGTACCACTGGAAATCTTTTTATTTAATTTGTCTAGTTCTCTTATCACTATGTCCACACATATTTAAATAAAACACATGTAAATTATGTCAGATTTTCTTCAAATCATTGCCATGTCTTTGTTATTGTTTGTGTTGCAACACATCTTTTTCATCAAAAATTGCCTCAACAATTTGTTTTCACACTGCTGTTTTGAAACCAGTGTGCAGTTTGGTTTGGCACTGGGGTCAGTTTGTGGGGTGCAGCGTATGAGTTTGCTTTTATGATGTTGGCCATTTAGATAAAGTGTTTACACATAGTTTCAGAGATTTTTAAGTAAAACCCTATTTGTGGTCAGGGTATTTTTGTGCTCTAACTATTTCTTGACAACAACAGTTTTTCAAGTCAGTAAGAGGTCACTGTGCCTGGCTGTTGTTCACCAAGAAATGATTCCAGGGGAGCATATGAAAATGAACATAAAATGGGTCCAAGAACTGAAATTTACACCTGGACAAACTGGTTTAGAGCTTTCCCAGGTGTCATGACAGTCAAATAATATAGCTTGATCAACTGTGTCAAAGGCCACAGACAAGTGCTACACTATTTCTTAACTGTAAAGTGTTGACGTTAAACACCTTCAGCAAAGTTCACTCTCTTATGTCTAGTGTGTTATCATATTTTACACCGGTTTGGCTTGCAGTCGGCATCAGCACATATTGTGCAGTGATGTAACCTTGACTATGTCATAGTCAAAACATTTTCATTCCGAATACCAAGGCTTCACATCTTGACCTCAAAGTATTTCCATTAAGTGGATACCTTTGGTTGTTTAGGATATGTACTGTAGCAGTTGTAGGGTTATTTTCCTCTTAGCTATATTTTAACTGCACAAGTGACTTCAGGGGCCAGTTGTTCAAAGGTAATCCGATCGGATTTTGGTTATCGGATTGGATCAAATCTTGAAAATGGGTTGTTCAAAAGGGAAAGAAGGATTCTGAAATCGGATTAGATCACAGAATCCAATCCTAGTTTGAATCTGGATCAAACCTTCAGTTTGTGTTGTTCAAAATGTTTCAGTAGGATTTGGATAACTTTGATCCAAAAAAACAGGATTATCCTGATCCCAACAGGAGGTAGGATTTCAAGGTGGATTTCAGGGAGAAAATATAGTAAAACTTTAAAATTGGTCAAATAATACATTTTTATCATTTAATGTATATACGTTTACTTATATTTTGCACTTGACTTGTTTAACCGTTACAGTGATAAAGTAGATAAAGTAGACATAGGCTACCAATTAAGCCTTTCAGTATAGTAAATCAGTATAGTAAAGTGAAAATAAAATAAAAATAAAAATGATCTTGTCCCCATGAAACAATCCCCCCAAACAGATTTTAATAACAAACAAAAATAATATTTTAAATTTTTCTGTCACTCATCACTGTATATTTATTTCAAAGAAACAATCAACAGAGATGAACCTGTCAAAAATCATTTCTAACAATTGCATCCCTTACTACACGTCCAGTCAGTCCCTCATTCTGACAGAACGCCAGAGGTTGGTCTGGTTCTTCAACAGGCTCAGGTGCATCATAAACATCACCACAGAGAGGGACATTGCGCCTAGTAGCAATGTTGTGCAGGACAAGTATTATGTTATGCTCCCTGTAGTTCCACTCGCAAGTAGTTAAGGCATGCAAAGCGTCTCTTCAGAACTCCATTTAAACGCTCAATTGCACATCTTGTTTTGAAATGAGCGTTGAAGCGTGCCTGCGCAGGTATGGTTGCTGCAAGAAAAGGAGTCATCAGCCATGGTAGAAGTGGATAGGCACTGTCTCCTAATATTATGCCATCCGATCGGTTGGTTTAGAGCACTGGTAATCCGGATTTGGTAATCTTGAAAACTGTGTATCTGGATCAGGGTGATCCAATCCAATGTTGCTTTGAAAAACCGGCATAAAAGTAAGACGGATTACCTGATCCTGAATAGCAAAAAATGGGATTTCCGAATCCGGATAATTTTGATCCAGATTAAATGTTTTGAACAACTGGCCCCAGAGGATAGACTGAGTCCTCCCAAGTGCTGTATGAAAAAATAGTGTCAGTTATCACATCTTTCTGCATTAATCAGTAACGTTGGCAAACAACTGGGACAAGGTCAGCACAGTTTATTTTCCTAATTGACCCTAATTGACCTGTTTGAAACATATTAGAACTCCTCATTTTCAAAGGAAAATAATCCACCATAGTGAAAGGTTGTTTTCCTACATGCCCAGCATGTGTGCTGACTTTAGAGTTAAGGGCCATGCTTCAACTAAGTTATGTAATATTAGTTCAGTTTTGACTGTATTTAACTTTCTTATGCATGTGCATCATGGATGGAGCTGAGGCAAGCCAAATCAATTCTGGTTATGAAACTTAGCTAAGGCTAAGCCAATGCTTTTTTCACACATTAAGTGAAGCAAATGTTCACCCCAGCCAGAATACCAAAATGTACATTCACTGTTTGAAAGCATCAGCCAACAAGAGTGCCTGGGTCTGTGTTCACTTGAGCCTGTGACTAACTCAGCACTCCTCAGAGACTCTTCTTCAGTCTTTTCTATTATCCCTGTGTCATTTCTTTTTTTCTGTATATTCATGAAGTAAAGTAAATTTCCCCTCATAGAATAGAATTGAATAGAAATACTTTATTGATCCCAGACTGGGAAATTATTTTGTCACAGCAGCGAAGTTGAAGCAGCCTTTTGGAAAAGGTGCTCCGCTGTCTGACCAGTGTGAGTTGGAGAGGGTGGAGAGGATTATCCATGATGGATAACAGTTTTTTCAGTGTCCTCCTCTCCATCACAGCCTCCAGAGTGTCCTGTTTACAGCCAATCACAGAGCCAGCCTTCATGATGAGTTTGTTGAGTCTGTTGGTGTCGCTGGCTCCGATGCTGCTTCCCCAACAAACTACAGCAAAGAAAAGTACACTGGCCACCACAGACTGATAAAAGATCTCCAACATCTTGCTGCACACGTTGAAGGATCTCAGCTTCCTCAGGAAGTAAAGTCTGCTCATCCCCTTCTTGTAAACAGCTTCAGTGTAAGATCTCCAGTCCAGTCTGTGGTTGATGGTAACACCAAGGTACTTGTAATCCTCCAGCGCCTCCACAACCCTTCCCAGAATGCACAGTGGTTGGGGAGCCGTCTTCCTCTTCCTCCTAAAATCTATCACCATCTCTCTGGTCTTGCTGATGTTTAGCCGCAGGTGATTCTGTCCAGTCCACTCCACGAAGTTGTCCACCAGTGCCCTGTACTCCTCCTCCTGTCCCTCACTTATACACCCAACAACAGCCGAGTCATCAGAAAACTTCTGCAGGTGACACGACCCGGTGTTGTACTGAAAGTCAGTGGTGTATAAGGTGAACAGGAAAAGGAGACAGCACAGTCCCCTGTGGAGCTCCTGTATCACTAACCACCGCATCAGACAGAACACTGCCCATACGGACAAACTGTGGCCTGCCTGTCAGGTAGTCAGTAATCCAGGAGATCATTGTGTCGTCTACACCCAGTAGCAGTGGCTGAATGGTGTTAAAAGCACTAGAGAAATCAAAGAATGTAATTCTCACAGTGCCTTCTCCACCATCCAGGTGCGAATGGGCTTGTTGCAGCAGGTAGATGACAGCGTCATCAACTCCCAAGTGGGGCTTGTAAGCAAATTGCAGAGGGTCTAGCAGGGCTTCCACCTGCGGCCTCAGGTTGGCCAAGACCAGTCTCTCCAGCACCTTCATCACGTAACATATGAGGGCCACTGGTTGGTAGTCATTGAGGTCTGACGGTGTCGACTTCTTTGGCACAGGAACCAGGCAGGACGCCTTCCAAAACACTGGTATTCTCTCCTGACCCAGGCTCAGGTTGTAGAGGTGTTGTAGGACAGGCGACAGCTGGCTGGCACATGTCTTCAGGATCCTGGGGCTGATACCGTCAGGGCTTGCAGCCTTCTGCTGGTGTAGTCTCTCCAGCTGTCTCCTAACCTGGCCTGCAGTCACAGTCATGCGAGGGAGGGTGATGGTGTCTTCAGTGGAGGAGGAGGAGGAGAGGTGCTGCACAGGAAAGCTCACGTCAGGCGAGTGAGGGGGGAGGGCAGCAAGCTTTTGGGGCAGTGAGGGTGTGTGGGGGTCTGGAGGTGTCGGGGAGACGACAGAAGGCTGTGAGCTGAATCTATTGAAGAATCTGTTCAGCTCGTTTGCCCTCTCCAGGCTGCCTGATGACTGTCTGCCGCTCACCTTACACCCAGTAATCTGCTTCATACCAGTCCACACATCCCTCACATTGTTCTGCTGAAGTTTGACCTCCAGCTTCCTCCTGTAGGCGTCTTTACAGGCCCTCAGCATATCCCTGAGTTCATGCTGCACTCTCCTCAGTTCTTCCCTGTCTCCAGACCTGAACGCCTTCTTCTTCTTGTTGAGAAGAGGTTTCAGGTCATTGGTGATCCACGACTTATTGGGTTTTGTCCAGTGAGACGTGATTAAAATCCCCAGTAATGACAATAAATGTGTTAGGATGCTGCGTTTGTATCTGGGCAACAGCAGAGTGGATGACGTCACAGGCCACCACTGCATCAGCTGAAGGAGGAACGTGCACACCGATAATGATGGCGGACGTGAAGTCCCGGGGCAACTAGTAGGCAGCATCCCCACAGTCAGCAGTTCAATGACCGGGCTACAGAGACGTTCTTTCACGTGAACATGACCAGGATTACACCACCTCTCACTCACATACAGTGCAATCCCTCCTCCTTTCTTCTTTCCGCTGCATATCACGTCCCTGTCCACCCGAACAGTGCTGAAGCCAGGAACCGCCACGCTGTGGTTCGGTTTGTGTGAGTGAAGCCATGTCTCCGTGAAACAAAACACACTGCACTCACCATATACCCTTTGAGTTTTTATCAGCGAGGCGGTCTCGTCCATCTTGTTCCCCAGAGACCTCACGTTCCCCATGACGATCGCTGGTACAGCCGGTCTATGTCTCCTCTTCTTCACCCTCCGTTTCGCTCCGGCTCTGCACCCCCGGCGTCTCCTGCGCAGCTCCTTCGAGACCTCAGGCCTGGCTCCGGGCTGCAGTGCAGGTTCACACAGCAGTGCAGGTTCACACAGCAGTGCAGGTTTACACAGCGCAATCAGCTGGTCGCATGTGTAAACAATGCGCTCTATGATGCGCTGATGACCCTCCATTGCTAGGGATAGCAGAAACATCTGCCGCAAAAGTTCAAAAAAGGAAAGTGTCCATCTTCTCACGGTCTCTGGAGAAGAGTTGCCAAAACTCACAACGAAAAGCAAAACGGAAATACAAAAAAAAACTACGGAAAACTTGGAAACCCATGGGAGCTGCTGCAACAGGCTGCCACCTAGTACCCCGCCTTAGCAACCTCTCATGTAGAGTACATTACATTTATTACAGCGCACCTGCATCCTGCTGCTGCAAATATTGAGAAACAAGAGAGAAGACAAATCCACATTTTAGTCCCAAAAGTAAAAAAAAAAATGTAACTGTCTTCTCTGCATCAACACCACAAACACCGCTGAGAAGGCAAAGATCAGTGACTGACCTTCTGTGCTGAAGATATAATTTCAACAAGTGAACTACATAAAAATTCACCCGTGTAGACTTGTCTGATGAATGGGAAATTCTGGTACAGAGAAGAAAATCATTTTGTACCAGGCTGTACACATTCTATTTAGTTTGTTTGTAAAAAGTGAGCATTTTAACATGGGATCTTATGGGGATTGGCATAATTTTGGAACCAACCTCAAGTGGCCATTTGAGGAGCTACACATTTTGGCACTTCTGCGCTGGTTTAATTTGCTGCTAGCAGAGGTTGCTGCTTAGTTGTGTTATGTGTAAGTGTTATGTTGAAATTATCTTGAAAATTTAACAAATGACAATATGCAAGGAGTGATGGCAGCTCTGCCCATTAGAAACAAAGTCAAAATAGAGATACGACACAGCATTTCCAATTGAATACTCAGTGCCCAGCTGAGGAAGGAATGGCACTGAACAGATTGTGCTGTAAACGGTAGAAGTAAAAGTACTTCAGAGGAAAGCTGTATCACCTGAGGGAATTAGTGTGTTGAAACTTCATTGGGCAGCAATTTTAATTTCAAACAGCATTAGGATTATACTGACTTTGTGCTACAGAGGAGTGAATGTCTTATTGATTGCACCTTTATACTGTTAGGAGTAGAAAAATGTAATTCCTTAGTTTCTGTTTGATGAACTTGTTTTTTGCAGTTTTCATGAATCCCTGCCAATCTCAACTGCCACTGCCATTATCACTGCTATCCTCATGGTAACTCCCCCTTCTCTCTCTGCCCGACCAACCCCATCCCTCTGAAGTCCCAGGAGGCCCTGGTGCTGAAGCAGCTGGCAGATAAGAGGGAGCACGTGCAGGAGGTTCTCCACAAGGCGTGTGAGGAGAACAACGTCTTTAGCAAGAAGACGGAGGAGAAGCTCATCCAAAAGATGGAGGTCAACAAAGAGAACCGGGAGGCCCACCTCAATGCTCTGAAACAGCGCCTGCGTGAGAAAGCAAGTCTTCTTCTTCTGTGACCATTGGTTAATGATTATTAATGTTTTGTTATCAGTCCATGGAAAGCAACATTCTCTTACCAGCAAGGTCAGTTTTCTCTTTATACAGTTACACAATCAACACAATCCAATATAACCTGACTGTCAGGTTTCACAAAATGGCAGGCAAGAACCCAATAGCACAACACAGAAAACAGTTCAGGTGCATAAACAGGGTTTAATAAGAAGCGGAGGTCAAACCAGGTGATCAATCAGCGTAGCAAACAAATCCAAAAGGAGTAGGCAAAAGGGAAAGTCCAAAGTCCAAAAACACAGGTCAACACTCAAGCAGGCAGGCAGGCAGGATGGATCAGAGTCAGAATGACAGAACGCTGGAGCGCTAGGGGAACACACTAGACAATCTGGCAAAGAACTGAGGGAAAAGGACCAGTACATGTACTGAGGGGCTGATTAGCTGATGAGGAGCAGGTGAGTATCGGGGTGGGGCAGGCCAGGTGAATCAAACCAGCAGGTTATGCAGAGCAGGAGGGAGTGGCAGAATCTGAAATGACATGAGAGTGAGTGTGTTAAAACAGGAAACAAACAAATGAAAAACTAAAGCCTGGCTGAAGTTGTGACACTGACTGTGTGTGACAAATACTTTACCTGACAGTTCTCCTCCAAAATTTTGATTATGTAACACCACATAATCCTCATTTTTACCAAACACATTTTAAGTGTTCACATATGTAAGAATATAAAGTAAGCAAATTCTGATGTTACAGTTCATTTAGACCAGGGTTCGCCTAAACGTTTCTCTATGCTCTCTATGCTAAATATGAACCGCCAACAGCTGCCTAATTTATAAGCCAAATTGTTTGAAATGACATATGTATTGACCATCGGGGAAAGCACACAGGAATAAAACAAAAGAGCTTACTATTGCTGAAAAAATGCAGCAATAGAGTAGCAAAAAGTTTTTTTTTTATAATGAAATGATGGATTGTAACGTTAATCTAAGAGTTATATAAAACAAGTTTAGCTGATAATACCTTTCATCAAATCCTGTACCCAGGGCTGGACTGGGACAAAAAATCGGCCCTGGCATATTAGAAATGTACAGTTTATCATTACTTTAGAAGTCTATCAAATAATCATTGTGGAAAGCAAATAAGTAAATTTACTCAACACAGTTCTACCTCCTTAGCTATATTCTATTTCAAGCATAATGTATCATCAACATCCTAAATATCAGAAGTTTAGCATATGTTGTTAACTCCGCCACTCTTGTCTGCTCTGTGTAGTTCAACTGATTCTTTTATCCTTTTTATTGAAATCATCTCTAATATGTATTTTCTGAATTTCCCTGGTATAGCAGCTCAGTTCTAATTCTTCAGGTCAAAAGGTCCTCCCTCCTTTAAAAAGCTATAACATTGTTATATCAGGCTAAAGACAGGGCTGCTTTATGAACTCATGCAAAGCAACTTGTCTTAAAAGCACTTGACAGTGTCTTACTCTTATTCAATGTCGCCATACCTTTTGCTAATAATACTTTTGTACTTTTTTTACACTTACTCTAGTAATTCTTAAATTGCAAAGCTTTTACTTCTCTTTTAGCAGTTTTAAAATCAGTTTTTTAAAACATGTTTAACCACAGCATAGAGGGTTGCAACAAATTGAAACTACTATGCAGCCTTTCAACACACCTTAAACCTAAATATCTAAAATGCCATGATAGAGCCTAAAATGGACACTTGCTGCTCATCCAACACTTCTCAGCCTTGACCATTTGCTGTTTTATCAGAATAAGGTGCCGTGGCTGCCAGATTTTGGGAAGTATGCAACACCAATTAATATTGCTACTAATCAATCGCCATTGCTCATCATTATCATGTAATTAGAGTTCTCAACGGGCCTTAAAATTGCAAACTCGAACCCGACACAGCCTGACGCACTCGCATGAACTGTGTGCCGCCCCCCCCAAACAGCTAACATTACCTCCATCACCACCATGCTGTCTCAGAGGACGTGGAGGCCACAGCAGTCCCTCCAGCGAACATGTCTGTGATCTTTGCACATTTTCCGACATCTACAGTGAGATTCTTCTCTTATGGGGCGTTCAGACCGAACACTATAGACGTGAATACAATCGCTTCAGACGCTTCATTCACGCCGCTTGATCATTTTGGACAATTCGCTTCATTCGCGTCATTCGCTTCATTCGCGCTTGAGAAAAAAAAGACGACGCGCTTGCCCGCTCATTTTGCCAAATTAGCTTCTAACTAAATTAAATACTACAATAAATATTCACACAAACTGGAAGCGGTATCCTGCAAAGGCGGATAATGCTATACAAGTGCTAACTGATGCTAACATTTCATAGAGAAACACGGTCAGTAACGTAGTAAAACAAGCCACAGATAGCTTCAAAACTTACCAGAGAGTCCCACCTCCTCAGCGACTTTCACCCATGCCTCCTCTTTTTTAAATTTGTCCCAGTTGAACACCGCAGTGGTGTCATACAGCACCGGGTGCCCACAGACAGCTACTATCAGCTTCTCCTCCATGTTGTACCGTAAACAACCGTACGTGAAGGAAGTGACGTCGTCGGCTTGAACTCGTCGCTGATTGGATGTCGTGGCGCGATGCCGCCTGAAAAGTTGGATATTTTCAACTTTATTCGCGTCGCTTCAGACGCTTCATTCGTACCGCGCCAGACGCTCCAGACGCTTCAGGCGCTTCATTTGCGCCGCGCCAGACGCGCCGCGCCAGACGCTCCAGACGCACCGCGCCAGACGCTCCATTCGCGCCGCCGGCGCCTGTATCGCGTGTCATCGCGCCATTTACATTGATTTTCAATGTAGAGATGACGCTCCATTCGCGTCTATCGCGTTCGGTCTGAACGCCCCATTAGCACGCAACTTCTTCGCACCCAGTTTCTTTCTCTTTGGTTGCTCCATGTTGTCACTCCTCGCGCTCAACACTTTCAAACTAGCAGAAGTTACAGGTGACAGCGCAGGGAAGGGGCGGGGCCGCTGTCGTACTATATCCTGATTGGCTCAGTCCACTGTCTATATTTTAGATGGGCCAATGGGCCGCCCCCTCTAAACTTTGCACTTAGAAAAAAAAAAAAAAGAGGAGGGCTGAGAGATTTCATTGGATTAGCCCAATGTCATTAGCCCAAAATCAACCAATGGGCCGTCGCGGTCGATAAAAATGATTTATAATATACTGTTTTGATTAAATTATGACAGCCTGGCCCAAAAACGTGTGTCGGCCCACCGGGCAATGCCTGCCTGTACCTTTCCTATGCATCACTCTGTTGAATGTCAAAATATAGCCACTTCCTGTTTCTATGAGTTGCCACCAGTGACTCTCTCTGATGGCAGTGTTCACCTTTAATGCATCTGTATCACGTGGCATTAAATGCAGCAGATTTGGACATTGCCCGCATATCAGAAAATTTCAAGAAGCCAGGAAATAGAAACCCTGTATTGTTAGTATTGTATTTTCAAAAATGTAATTCTAGATTACAGGATTTAGATTCGTATTAGGGAAAGTAATCTGAGCTGACATAACAATAGTTTAAATTTGATGAGTCAGAATTGGATTTTAGATATTATCTTTAGCCACTGTGGCTGTCGACGTCTTTGAGGGTTAAACTAGCTATATTAACTGAGATACTCAGAGTGACTGAGATTGTTTCCCCTTTACACACATAAGAAGCCTCATTTGTGTAAAATTGCACATACAATATATGATGTAAGTATACCTTGTGGTTGGGAAATAGAGTGACTGCTAATCTGACTGCTGTATGACAATATAAAAAAGGTTGTAGTTGAGAGCAATGAGGTTATAAAGTGCAGACCTCAAACTAGACAGTTTATGCCACCAACGCTTTAGGGCGGATCGACATTATACTGTAATATTATATTATCCTACACCCAAAAACACTGACAGCACAAAAATACTGAGTTGTGAATGCAAACCGAATCTGATATCTGGAGTGTAATGGCTGAAAAACGGGTTAAACAGGGCATTAAGGCTTCCTGAAAAAACAGTTTCTGTATCTTTGCTTAACGTTTGCGGAATGTTTCAACGGCTCAGCCATCAACTATGTTTCTGCTCTTTAGAGATAAATACTAGAATGTTGTGCCTCATAAGTTTCATGTTCCACAGAAGTCCCACCTTCTCTCATTTTTGTAGTCTTTAAGTTTCATTTTGCCCCATGTGTATCTGAACGTTGACTTGAATTTTCCAGGAAGTCCACGCCGCTGGCGTTCGCAGGAACAAGGAGCGGCAGGCTGACCTCTCTGGCTGAAGTTTTCTTCACTCTGGCAGTGGCTGCTACTTTTGAAAATCTTCTGTGTCAAAGATTTGCTGTTGTTAAATATTCACCATTCTCATCCTACAATGCACCTTTCAGAACTCAATCTAATAGTCAATCAGCACCAAATAAAGTCATCCATTTCATTTTTGGCAAATCACACATTTGGAAATGCAGAAACATATTCTGATAGCAGAGTCAAGTACAGCTGAAATAAAGTCCAATCCTGAGCCAAACAAAGTCTGTGTTGGGTTTATCTTTAGAGAGAAGTGGTGCTAGGCATTACTATGCTCTAAATACAAAACAACTGGTTTAGTATAGATGTATAAATTCAGTGTTTGTCATGACTTCTACTGGGGCTGCCCTCAGCCTTTCAAGGGCACTAGGTGGGTTTGGTTTACACGTGGAGCCTCATTTCTAAAACAAACTTACAATCAATTGGAATCTTAACTTCAGCAGAGAGCCACATACAGGTATTTATTCATAAAACCTTACTGTGATGTGGAAATGATCTTATCTCTGAGTAAAGTCTAGACTGGTTTTCCTGCTGATTATGTCGGGGTATTTCAGTCCGCACACACATATGGTATTTTTCCACCAGCAGGTTTGGCACACCGAGTCAAACCCAGCCTCATTGATTTGCTTCTCCATCACCAGTTTTACTGCACTGAGTTGAGCCAAACAACACTCAACAAACCAAACCATCCGGCCCCACCTCCAAAACGGGCTGTGGTGACGTCTCAGGACTGCAGCCAACCAGTAACAAACACCTGTCTTAGCTACAAATGGATTCTTAAAATCTGCTTGAGCAAGTTTTTTATGCTCAGCATCGTTATAAAATAGTTTTGATTCAAATGTAAACACACCACAGGAAATTATCTTAAGACTAACTTTAAGTATAAATCTGGAACATTTTTATTAGTGCTGTCAGTTAAACGCGTTATTAACAGCGCAAACGCAAACCCATTTTAATGGTGTCAATTTTTTTATCGCGAGATGAACGTTCTTTTTGGCCTAGCAAACTGTGTAGTTTTTTTCACACACTGTTGCAACAACTAGTAACGTTAGAAAAACTACAACACCACACCGGATCTAGCTAGACCGGAGGCAAAATGACAGGCACGCTGTCTGGGCTTGCGAGCCGGCCAAAGAGTAGGCTAGTAGACACGTTACGTTTTGAGTGGATGACGAGCACGAGACGCGGTAGCGTAACATCATGGTGCACTGCACTGCACGCACGCACGCACACACACACACGCTTGGACACAGACGCACAGCCACTCGAGAGAACTGCTATTGCAGGGATGGACTGGCCATCGGGAGTACCGGGATTTTTCCCGGTGGGCTGAACAATAATGGGCCGATGGACGGCCGTTTTTTTATTTATTTAATTATTTATTTATTTATTTGTTTCTGCTGCACCTTGCCTTGGTAACGATGATAACTCTCCCGGCCCGAGGAGAGAGACATGCTCGGCCCACTGTGTTCAGCTGCAGACGCAGCAGAGAGGTGACGATTGGCCCAGTGGCTTGTCTGTCTAAAGAATACCTGGCCCAATGGCCCTATGAGAGGCTACAGAGGCCCAGGAGTCCCACTCACAAATGTTACCTTACTGACTCGCACCCAGCTATTTCATTCACAAAAACAGGGGCCTGTGGCAATTCTGGACAGCTGTTTGAGTAACTGTCTCAAAGCAAAGAAGTAGTAGGCTTACCTTTTGTTGGTAACCTAACCATTACTCTTCATTCTTTCTGAAATAAGAGGCTGGGTTGATTGAGCCTCTGGTGAATGAACTGCTATGTTCAAAGCAAACTTGAGAAAAAGGAAGTATTAAGCCCTGGTTTAACTGCACTATAGGCTGAGTCCTTGTTTACCTGACGTGCACTTTTTGTTTGCCAATGTTGTTTTTCAATAAAAAACAAAACAAAACATTTGCATAAAGCAAGCCAATCCACTTTTCCATGTTGATAATGCATTAAAATGTGAAAAGATAATGAGACAAAAATAAATCAAGGGACATTCAGAATAGATACAAATGTGCGATTCATTGCGGTTAATTGCCAATAATCGTGAGTTAACTATGACATTAATGGGATTAATCGTGACTAAATATTTTAATCATTTGACAGCACTCATTTTTATAAATGAGGCCCCAGTGTTACCTTTGAATGAAGTCCAGTGTGTGCGCACTGGAGGATTCTTCAGCCCAAACACTTGAAGCCATAGAGCTGCATAAAAGAACGTTTTAAGTTGAGCAAAAACTGGAATAACAGTGCCCGGGTTAAAATACAGAAGAAAAACAGCTGACAGATGCAACAGCATCAACAGTAACAGCGTCAGTATCTTATAACCTTATAACCAGTGATGACTCTAATCTGACCACTTTTTTCAGTAACGAGTAATCTAACGCGTTAATATTTTCAAACCAGTAGTCAGATTACAGTTACTTATTCAAGTCACTGTGCGTTACTATTATTTTTGTCATTTTCCTCAGTAAAAATATATATTTTTGCTTTCTTCTTGGTGTCGTGGAGTGATGTCACATACGCGATTAGTCACCTTTTCTGCACAAGGACAATTCACATGTACACCACGCAGTGACACAAACAAAAACAAGAATGGAGGGAGGACAGAAGATCTCTGTCCTGTGTTTCTAGCTGGAAATACAGTCATTATTTTGAGTTCGTGTCAGCTAAAAAAGAGAATATTAAGGTTTGTTGTACACTCTGCTGACGACAAAGGGTTAGAAGAAGTTGGTCGGGGGGTATGTTGTAGAGGAAATGCTGCCCTTAAACAGGGCTGACTCGCCCTCGTTTGGTGCCATAATAAACAAGATCCCTGCTACTATCAATGCCGTGCTGCCTCACAGAACATATTTTTCTTCCTACCTGGAGAAGGAGTATGCAGAGATGGAGAAAAATCTGAAGGGCACGCTGACTGTTTATGTTGGGGCGGGAGGGTCGGCACCTGCTAAATGTAGCTATTAAAGTGACTTGCAATCTGACTTAGCTACTTTTAAAAACAAGTAATCAGTAAAGTAACTAAGTTACTTTTTAAAGGAGTAATCAGTGATCAGTAATCAGATTACTTTTTCAAGGTAACTGGCTTATAACCACATGAGCATGCACACACACACACACACACACACACACACACACACACACACACGGCAGAATCACTTGTTTGTAGATGTGAGTACATGTGCTTTGGCATGGAGGGGTGGATGCCTTTGGGGAATCAGGAGCTAACACACACTGCTGCTGACGGGGAGAGAGCTGATTTTGCAGTCATGTACATGACATTACTTTGGACTAGCTCAGGAGAAACTGACATAGAGGTCGGTTTCTCTGTGGAGAAAGATGGCTGAACATGAGCTGAAAAATTTTTTCAAAGCGTAGCACACGTTAAAAGCAGCCATCTAGCTGTGAGTGGCATGTGGATCTGGCACACCGAGGTAATTTTATTGGAGCGTTATACCCAAACCCACACTTGAAAAGTAAATTAATTATTTTCAGCTATCTAACAAATCCAACATCTTGCTGTTACTCAATCCTGTCTAGGAATGTCTGGTCAGAGACAGAGAAGTAGACCCTGATCCTAGAAGACATGGAAAAGCCACTGCGCACTGTTCAACCAGTGAGAGAGAAAAACGTTCATTTGCAAAACCTACTGGTCAACTTTTCCCACTTGCCCACTGCTGCTGTCCTAATCTTTTCCATGGGAAGCATTCAACAGGGCTGGACCAAACCTCAAGTCCACTTCAACCCATTTACAACAAAACACACGATCTGGATGGCTTAAGAACATGAAGAGACAAGTTTACTATTCTGAAACTGGATCAGAATCAGAATCAGAAATCCTTTAATGTCCCGCAGACGGGGAAATTTGTTTGTCACAGCAGCGACAGAATATTACAAAAACAGAAACATATTACAAGAACAGAAACAATAGCAAAAAAAAGCAATAAAATTAACAAGGGAAGAAATAGACATATATATACATATTTACATGATATAGTGCAAAATTAACATTATTGTTTTGTTTTGTTTTTTTTGAACGTAGATTTTAAATACAGATAATAAATATGGAATAAATATGGGTGTGGAAATTGACCAGATGAAACAGAAGTGACCTTTGTGCAGACATACTGCACAGTGCAGGGTACAGGGTGAGGTCAATAGGCTATTGGGAGCAGTGCTGGTTGTAGAGTCTGACAGCAACAGGTAAGAAGGACCTGTGATACCTCACCTTCACACACTTGGGGTGTATCAGTCTGTTGCTGAAGGAGCTGCCCAGTGCTGTGATAGTGACCTGCAGGGGGTGGGACTCCTGCACCAGCAGCGATGACAGCTTGTCCATCATCCTGCTCTCTCCCACCACCTGCACTGGGTCAAGAGGGCATCCCAGGATGGAGCTGGCCTTCTTGATAAGTTTATCAAGTCTCCTCCTGTCTGCTGCCGAGATGCTGCTGCTCCAGCAGACTACTCCATAGAAAATGGCTGATGCCACCACAGAGTCATAGAAAGGGGTCAGGAGTGCCCCCTGCACCCCAAAGGACCTGAGCTTTCTCAGCAGATACAGTCTGCTCTGCACTGTAAAATGTTACCAGAATTTAACAATATTTTACTGTAATAGTTCACAATAATTTACCATATTATCACTTTACAGGCTTTAACTGTAATAATCACAATATAATACTGTAATTTAGAATTTTCTGTGAAATCAAGTAAATTACTGTGAAAAAAACTGATACCAGGATTTAACAACATTGTATTGTAATATTTCACAGTAGAATACTGTAGTCAAACCATCCTCTTTGATAACACAACAAATTACTGTAAAATTTGAATAGCGTTTGACCCGCACTGCATTGAAAGAAGAGACGACAGGTGGATACCGGTGGATAGGATACCGTTCTCTTTATACATCCATGGTGGATAATGTTACGACCCGACACATACCGATAGAAGAGCTTGAAGGTAAGGTTAACATCATTACATTTTAGACAGCTTGTCACAACTTCTATTCGTTGTGAGAGTTAATGTTAGTAAATGAACGCTCTTTTGGATCAAGGTAACTCACTTTATGCTCCACTTTTTTGGCCGTTAAGCCATTTCAAAGCCGTTTTTCTCCGCAAAGCTTTGCCACATAGAGAAGTAACTTATATCTTTGGAAAGCTCAAATCATGTGTTTTTTTCTATTGCTCTCCACATGTCGTTATGAGGCATAGTGTGTGAGTTATTTGACCGAGAATACGCAGTGTTTTCGCCGCGAATTAGCAAAAGTCAAAGTTAAAGTAAGCTAACGTTAGCCTCCGGCTGCAGCAACTAACCCTCAATTTCCACTGGATACGTCTCCGCTGCGTTGCGTCTCCGCCACGCCAGCGGAGCAGATACGTTTCACTTTAGTCTATGAGTCAATCCCCACCAGGTCCGCTGCGCTGCGTATCAGCTCCGTCCCAGCTCCGGCAGTCCGGAGCCCTCCGGCACAGATACGCAGGACTTCTATTTCTGGCGGATGCCGAAGCACGACGCAGCAATTTAGCTGAATTTAGCATGAAGAAGACAGGAAGTAAAGCGCCAAAATAACAAACAGCATCCGGTTACCTTTCAAAATAAAACACTCCGTGTTGACACGAGCACCAAATCTCAAAAAAGAGACAAACACAAGCTCTTCTGCTGATCCTTCGGTCGGGAACATTTCCTCTTGTTGTTTTTAATAACACAGACCTATAACTCCGGTCGGGAGTGATTATGTGATTATCGCGGGAACTCCTCGTCCTCCTGACGCCAGCTGTTTACTGTACTGCGCCGTGGCGTACTCGAACCGCAACCGGTGGGGATTGGCGGACGGCGGAGCAAAACCGGATTGGAGCTGCAACGCAGCGGACACGTATCCAGTGGAAATTAGGGGTAAGTCATTACAAAGCCGTTTTTCTCCGCGAAGCTTTGCCTCACAGAGAGGTAACTTATATCTTTGGAAAGCTCAAATCATGTTTTTTCATCTACTCGTCTCCATATGTCGTTATGAGGCATAGTGTGTGAGTTATTTGACAGAGAATACGCGGTGTTTTCGCCGCTAAATAGCGAAGGTCAAAGCTAAAGTAAGCTAACGTTAGCCTCCAGCTGCAGCAGCTAAGTCATTACAAAGCCGTTTTTCTCCACGAAGCTTTGCCTCACAGAGAGGTAACTTATATCTTTGGAAAGCTCAAATCATGTGCTTTCATTTGGTGGTCATATTGATGGGAGGGATATGCATGAGTGTTTGATTGACTACTAATCTCTTCCAGCTTAAAGTATATGATCTGTCACTAATTGCTCTCCATTCTTTTGCAGAGGCAGTTTAAACAACAAGGACAGTGACCTGTGGAGCAGGCTGTTGAGGTAAAAATAGCACATAAAACTGTGTAAATAATCTGAGAAAATCAAGTGGTTCTCTTTTTGATATTGTACTTTGATCCACCCCTGAATGTCTCATCAAACTGGCAAATGACATTTGGATCAAATTGAGCTTATAGTCAGTAATTTAATCGCATTCATTCACATGTTGACACATAACATTCGCTCTGATTAACCTCTAAATCATTGGAACCAGTGAAACGTCTCTTATGCACCACGTTGAATACGCTACAATGCTTTGTTATTTCTTATTTCACAGCCGTGTGTCACAGCCGCTGATGTGCAGAGGACAGTGACGTTACCAAGCACCCCCTGCTTGATTTTCCAAGGTAATGTTGATATCTGGATTTTATATTGATATTTCGAGCTGTATGTGGTTATTTTAAAAATGAACAAAAAAGTCACTACATCTGGACTGTTTGCTAACATCAGCTGAGCTACTTGTTAACTGCTTATGTAAATTTGCACCGGAAAGCATTTCGAGTTTTTTTAAGGCTGACGCTATACAAAAACTGTCAATAAAAAGACTGGATCAACCGCTATGGCTTATTAATGATGGAGATCAGTGATAAATGATTAAAAAAAAAAAAACATGATCAGGGCATCGCTAGTTAAAACCAAATCTTGCAGACTTAAAAATTGCACAAGCAAGGTAGGGCTCAATGTTCTCTGGTGTCAGGTGTGCAAGAGACAGTCAGTTAGCCACGAACAATGGTTGAGTGAGATACAGTTTTAAAAAGCATTCGATGTTGCTGAACATTTAAATGAATGAAATACAAGCATTGCTCTCTTGTGCAGCATTACACTTTCTTAAAATAGTGCAAGATGGGCATCTCTGTTCATTTCAGGCGACATAATGAAGCCTAGCGCTTGGATGCTGTCCACTGAAGGACAGGTGGTGATGGGACCACATGAGCATCCTCTGTATTTGGTCAATCTGAATCAAATTCAGCAGCCCAGCACTCCTCAACTTTCTCCTTTTGATAGCATGGCAAAGAGAGCACACAACCTGTGAGCTGTGGACATGTTTGGTAAACTTAATCAACTTTAGTGCATTATTGTCTCAGGAATTTCCATTACTATTTTCATTACAATGTTTGCATGTATATCTCAATTTCTACACGACTGATTTGCTTGCTTGTATAAATCTTGCTTGGCTTTCAATACTAATTTCTTTGGTGTAGGTTGGATTTAGTTAAAGAGGAAGGGGCACCACTGCATGTGCCTTGGATAAACAATGCAATATTAAATCTGTAAAACTGAAAGTTGTCTTTGCTTTATTTTTTACAGGTGCTTCTTGGGCAATAACCTTGAGATGGGCTCAAATTCAAAGAAGAAGCGTGGAGGCATCAGTCGACACGTGAGCACGCTCCAAAGGAAACTTGTTGACTTTGAGTGGTCAATGTAAATATGAAATTGTTACGTAGTTGACTTAAGTATGTTCATATTATGTTCATAAGTTGTAAATTGTTTATACTGCATTGTTTATACTGTATGTTTAAAGTTGTAAATTGACATGTGGGTTGGGTATGGTAACCAATTTCCTGCTATTGATTAATCACAATTTGATATTGATTCGATTTAATATTGAGTGACTGATTCATAGATTCAGTTAGTGATACCAAAGTATGATTTTGAGCTGTAACCTGATTACATTACTACCCCAGCCATGTAACACATCAATACTGGTATCAATATTGACATTAGACAGGGAATGAATATATCAGCACTTAATAGCTGAATCTGCTCTTTAAAAATGAAAATTCATGTTCATGTTTATGTTCAGAGACAGCTCTAGTAAATTGTTGAATTTGATATTATAAATTGATTTTATAATTATTAAAAAAATAAAATGAGTATTGTCTTTGTTTTCTTTGTTCTTGTTTTGACTTTTAATTTAGCAAATCCAAAGCATGTTTGTGTGGTAAAATCACAGGTAACAAGTCAAATTTGCAATATGTTACAGTATTATTTAAATTCTAAATTTACAGTAAATTACTGGCTACTGGTTGCATTACTTTTACAGTAAAAATTAAAAAATACAGGCAATTACTGTAATTTACATACAGCAAGATACTGTAATTCCACAGCTAAATACTGCTATATCACAGTAATTCCATGGGCATGGCAACTGTGAAGTTACAGTATACAGCTGTAGATACATTGTATTTTACTGTGAAATGTTTACAGTACATTATTGTGAAACATGAACAGTACATTACTGTGAAATATTCACAATAAATTACTGTAAAATTACTGTGAAAGTAATGCAACTAGTAGCCAGTAATTTACTGTAAATTTACAGTGAAAAATTTTACAGTGTGACCTTTCTTGTATAGATAGATAGATAGATAGATAGAAATACTTTAATGATCCCAGACTGGGAAATTATTTTGTTACAGCAGTTGTGGGTCCACAAATAAAACACTTCGTACATAACATAAATAGAATCCAATATATACATAGTGTATATATACAGTGCACAGTGTGCTATAAACAATAAACAATAATAATATATACAACAAAACAGTAGAGAGACCAGAGTTCTCTATCAGGCAGAGGTGAGAGAGTTGTTGTATAAAGTGATGGCTTGTGGCAGGAAAGATTTCCTGTATCTGTTGCTACGACAGCGAAGCTGAAGCAGCCTTCCGGAGAAGGTGCTCCGCTGTCTGACCAGTGTGAGTTGGAGAGGGTGGAGAGGATTATCCATGATGGATAACAGTTTTTTCAGTGTCCTCCTCTCCACCACAGCCTCCAGAGTGTCCTGTTTGCAGCCAATCACAGAGCCAGCCCTCCTGATCAGTTTGTTGAGTCTGTTAGTGTCACTGGCTCCAATGCTGCTTCCCCAACAAACCACAGCAAAGAAAAGTACACTGGCCACCACAGACTGATAAAAGATCTCCAACATCTTGCTGCACACGTTGAAGGATCTCAGCTTCCTCAGGAAGTAAAGTCTGCTCATCCCCTTCTTGTACACAGCTTCAGTGTTAGATCTCCAGTCCAGTCTGTGGTTGATGGTAACACCAAGGTACTTATAATCCTCCACCGCCTCCACATCCCTTCCCAGAATGCACAGAGGTTGGAAAGCCGTCTTCCTCTTCTTCCTGAAATCTATCACCATCTCTCTGGTCTTGCTGATGTTCAGCCGCAGGTGATTCTGTCCAGTCCACTCCACAAAGTTGTCTACCAGAGCCCTGTACTCCTCCTCCTGTCCCTCACTTATACACCCAACAACAGCCGAGTCGTCAGAGAACTTCTGCAGGTGACACGACCCGGTGTTGTACTGAAAGTCAGTGGTGTATAAGGTGAACAGGAAAGGAGACAGTACAGTCCCCTGTGGAGCTCCTGTATCACTAACCACCGCATCAGACAGAACACTGCCCATACGGACAAACTGTGGCCTGCCTGTCAGGTAGTCAGTAATCCAGGAGATCATCGTGTCGTCTACACCCATCACCCTCAGCTTCTCCCCCAGTAGCAGTGGCTGAATGGTGTTAAAAGCACTAGAGAAATCAAAGAATGTGATTCTCACAGTGCCTCCTCCACCATCCAGGTGCGAATGGGCTCGTTGCAGCAGGTAGATGACAGCGTCATCAACTCCCAAGTGGGGCTGGTAAGCAAATTGCAGAGGGTCTAGCAGGGCTCTCACCTGCGGCCTCAGGTTGGCCAAAACCAGTCTCTCCAGCACCTTCATGACGTAAGATGTGAGGGCCACTGGTCGATAGTCATTGAGGTCTGATGGTGTCGACTTCTTTGGAACAGGAACCAGGCAGGATGTCTTCCAAAGCACCGGTATTCTCTCCTGACCCAGGCTCAGGTTGTAGAGGTGTTGTAGGACAGGAGACAGCTGGCTGGCACATGTCTTCAGGATCCTGGGGCTGATACCGTCAGGGCCTGCAGCCTTCTGCTGGTGGAGTCTCTCCAGCTGTCTCCTAACCTGGCCTGCAGTCACAGTCATGCGGGGGAGGCTGCTGGTGTCTTCAGTGGAGGACGTGGAGGTGGAGGAGGAGGTGAAGGTGGAGGAGGAGGAGGTAGAGGAGGAGGAGGTGGAGGAGGAAGAGGTGGAGGAGGAGGAGGAGAGGTGTTGCACAGGAGAGCTCACAGCAGGGAAGTGAGGGGGGAGGGGAGGAAGCATTCGGGGCAGTGAGGGTGTGTGGGGGTCTGGAGGTGTCAGGGAGACGACAGAAGGCTGTGAGCTGAACCTATTGAAGAATCTGTTCAGCTCGTTTGCCCTCTCCAGGCTGCCCGATGACTGTCTGCCGCTCACCTTACACCCAGTGATCTGCTTCATACCAGTCCACACATCCCTCACATTGTTCTGCTGAAGTTTGGCCTCCAGCTTCCTCCTGTAGGCGTCTTTACAGGTCCTCAGCATATCCCTGAGTTCATGCTGCACTTTCCTCAGTTCTTCCCTGTCTCCAGACCTGAACGCCCTCTTCTTCTTGTTAAGAAGGACCTTCAGGTCATTGGTGATCCACGGCTTATTATTAGGGAAGCAGTGTACAGTCCGTGTTGGCATGGTGGTGTGTTCACAGAACCTGATGTATTCTGTGATGCAGTCGGTCATGCTGTCGAGATCCTCCCCATGTGGCTCAACGAGTGCATCCCAGTCTGTCGACTCAAAGCAGTCCTGTAGTGCATCAGCAGCCTCCTGAGTCCACCTCCTCACGCTCCTAGTGTGGACAGGCTGCCGCTGAACAAGAGGGACATACTTAGGGGTCAGCAGAACCAGGTTGTGGTCAGATCTCCCAAGAGGGGGGAGGGCTGTGGGACTGTATGCATCCTTAGCATTTGCATACAACAGATCCAGTGTGTTACAGTCTCTGGTGGGGCAGTCAACATACTGGTGAAATGTTGGGAGGGTTTTGTCCAGTGAGATGTGATTAAAATCCCCAGTGATGACAATAAATGCGTTAGGATGCTACGTCTGTATCTGGGCAACAGCGGAGTGGATGACGTCACAGGCCAGCGCTGCATCAGCTGAAGGAGGAACGTACACACCGATAATGACGGCGTACGTGAATTCCCGGGGCAAATAATAAGGCCTCATCCCCACAGTCAACAGTTCAATGTCCGGGGTACAGAGACGTTCCTTCACGTGAACATGTCCGGGATTACACCACCTCTCACTCACATACAGTACAATCCCTCCTCCTTTCTTCTTTCCGCTGCTTATCACATCCCTGTCCGCCCGAACAGTGCTGAAGCCGGGAATCGCCACGCTGTGGTCCAGGATGTTTGAGTGAAGCCATGTCTCCGTGAAACACAACACACTGCACTCACGATATTCCCTCTGAGCCTTTATCAGCGCGGCGAGCTCGTCAGTCTTGTTCCCCAGAGACCTCACGTTTCCCATGACGATCGCCGGTACAGCCAGTCTGTGTCTCCTCTTCTTCTCCCTCCTCTTCACTCCGGCTCTGCAGCCACGGCGTCTCCTCCGCAGCTCCTTCAGGACCTCAGGCCTGGCTCCGGGTAGCAGTGCAGGTTCACACAGCAGTGCAGGTTTACACAGCGCAATCAGCTGGTCGCGTGTGTAAACAATGCGCTCAATGATGCGCTCCTGTCCCTCCGTTGCTAGGGTTAGCATAATAAACATAAAAGTGCCACAAGCTCGTCCGTCTTGTTCAAAAAGACAAAATAGTTTTAAAAAAAGGAAGTGTCCATCTTCTCACTGTCTCTTAAGAAGAATTGCCAAAAATCACATCGAAAATCAAAACAGAAATACAAAAAAAACTTGGAAGCCCACGGGAGCTGCTGCAACAGGCTGCCACCTAGTACGGCGCCATAGCAACCAACATCAGTATGTAACAGTATGTCGCTGCAATGTGATCAGTGATCAGTCCAGTCCAGTTTATTGTTCATGTTAACTCCCAGATACTTGTAAGATGCCACCATCTCAATGTCCATTCCCAGGATGTTCACCTGTGTGCAGGGTTGTTTGTGCCTGCGGAAATCCACCACCAGCTCTTTGGTTTTCCTGGCGTTGAGCTGGAGGTGGTTCCGCTGGCACCAGTCCACAAAGTCCTGAATAAGTTCTCTGTAGGCTCTGTCGTCCCCGTCCCTGATGAGGGCAACGATAGCAGAGTCGTCAGAGAACTTCTGTAGATGGCAGTGAGGGGATTGGTGGTAGAAATCTGCGGTGTACAGGGTGAACAGGAAAGGAGCCAGGACCGTTCCCTGTGGGGCCCCTGTACTGCAGATTAATGTGTCCGACACGTAGTCCCGAGTCCTCACACACTGTGGCCGGTTACTAATAATGCAAGCAGTTGTCAATGTAGCACCATCACGATGTTGCTCTTAAATAATTGACCATAAATGACAAAATACAATTACAATACAGGAGGTCCAACCATCTGCAGCTCAACACCTCCAAGACCAAGGAGATGGTGGTGGACTTCAGAAGGAAGAAACTACATCTCCAACCTTTGTCCATCGAGGGGGTCGATTTGGAGGTAGTCAGGACCTACAAATATCTGGGGCTGCAGCTGGACAACAAGCTGGACTGGACAGCAAATATGGACACTTTACACAGGAAAGGGCAGAGCCGTCTGTACTTCCTGAGAAGGCTGGGGTCCTTCAACATCTGCAAAAAACTGCTGCAGATGTTTTACCAGTCTGTGGTGGCCAGCGTCCTCTTTTATGTTGTGGTTTGCTGGGGAGGAAGCAGCAAGAAGAGAGACACCGGCCGACTGGACAGACAGGTGAGGAGAGCTGGCTCAGTTGCGGGCACAGAGCTGGACTCTCTGGTGACAGTGTCAGAAAGGACCCTGGACAAACTGCTGTCCATACTCGACAACACCCACCACCCTCTGCACAACAACAATACTTTATATTTTATCTTTTATTCTATTTTCAATTCTATTCTTAAGGTTAGGGTCTTTAATTTTAGTTTAATGTATGTTAAATGTATGTCTAATGTATGTATTGTTTTTTGTATGCTACTGGACACTTGAATTTCCCTCGGGATAAATAAAGTATCTATCTATCTATCTATCTATCTATCTATCTATCTATCTATCTATCTATCTATCTATCTATACAAGTGTTAAACTGGGACAATTTCTATTAAACCCAGGTTTACAGTATGAGTTGTGACTTGTCACTTTATCAGCGGATGGAAAATAGAACAATAGTGTGGCCAGTGGTGTATCCAGGATATTTTTCCTGGGGTGGCCAAGATGGGACACAAAGCTGGTGTGGGGTGGCCATGGCATAGCGAAGTTTAATGCCACATACGCAGCCGACCGTGGTTCCGTCCCGTTCGGTCCGCTTGTCATCGTTCGGGCGCGTGTGTACTGTTCGGTTCATAGGCACGCGCAACTTCTACGACAGGACAACTTCTGCTCCCCACAGCTTTTAAACAGCCTTACAGTGACGAGTCAGACGGGGCAACATGCATAACGAATGGAGTGGTGTTTCATAGCCAAAGATATGCAGCCTTTTGCTGTGGTGGAGGGTGCAGGATTTTGTTGTATAATTAAAACACTCGAGCCACGATATTAAATAAAATCCCCTCCCGCAAACACTTCAGCAACACGGCAACTTTATGAAGAGACCCGACGAGGAATTGTTAGAGTTGTCTGACAGCCTATGTAGTGCTTACTAGTGATGGATGGACCTCCAGGGCTATTGAAAGTTTCCTGACTGTGACTGCCCATTACATTACATTAGTGACAGTGAATAACTATTAGTTCTTAGCATTTGTTAAAGATAACTTTCTTTGCCAAATAAATGAAAAGCATGTTGGAACTAGCAATATCTCCTCTCTTGCAGTTCCAGAATCTACCTACTTTTAAATTAAGACTGTCACAATGATGTATCAAATGTCAGACTGCCTCATTCTTTCAGTTTTAACCTGGCTATACAAGACATAATTGATTTTCCTAACGATCAGCGTATACCGAACTGAACCGAAAACCGTGACCACAAAACCATGATATAAACCGAACCGTGGATTTTGTGAACCGTTCCACCCGTAATATGTACATACATACATAGATATGTGTATGTGTGTGTGAGTTTATGTATTATGCACATTTTATTATTGTTCTTCTGCTTTTACAACTGTTTTAACTATTGTTCTTGTGTAGTGATGATTCAGACAGTTGTAATTGTATGACTGGAGTGACAAACAACTTGAATGTGAGTCTACATGGTAAATTCCATCTATCCAAGCATGACCTACCATCCTGTGCAGGGGGAGCTGACTGCTCTTGGTCACTACTGCTGTACCGAGGCTGCTGACTGGACTGGGCCTGTTCACTGCTGCTGGTAGAAGCTGCAGATGGCTCTGACTCTTTCCTTTTTGAGAAGAAGCTCTGAATATCTCCGCTTCTCTTCATAGCTGTTCTCTTAATAACCCTGGGGGAAATGTAATTCAGTCACTCAATCAATCAGTCAGTCAATTCACTTTGAAGTAATAGCTATAACTGCAAATATCAAGCAGGATCAAATTGGGTTAGAATCAGTGTGCAAAATACAGGTGTTTGTGGGGCTCTGGAACCCCTTAAATAACAGCTTTGACTCCATTAAAATGTCAAAAAGAAAGGAGGTGTCAACAATGTGCCCAATTATATCTATTTATAGTATCTACAAAGGTTTATTTTTACATAACTATTGACATCTTCGATCACTTTTAATGACACAATTAACACATATTGCATCTCAAGCATTTGTGGCATTTCAATGCAATTTGCTCTGCCTCTGCCTATTTAAACGTCTAAAAATATGTGAACTGTGAAGATGACCCTAACAAAAAATCCTTTATCTCCAACAGAAAAAAGTCTTTAAACAGCCCTGTGATCACAGAGCAAATAAATAAATCACAGCTTGTTCTTATGTTATAGCTACTCGAATCTAGACTGACACACTATATTTCACACACTAGCTGGTCAAAAATATAACATTAGCTCTACTGAACACACATCTGCAAAAAACACCCACAGTCTTCAGTCCAGAAAGCAGCCATTCATATTTCATGGCAGTATGCACATAACAATAATAATAATAAAAAAAAAAAACGCTAACGTTAAATGCTTCACTTGGTTTGCAGGCTGCAAAGCTAGCTAGCGCAGTGTAGTTCGTCTTTTAGCTGCAACTTAGTGCTAGATAAAGTTTTCCTACACATTCAGAGGGAACTACGACCTAACCGAACATTAAATTACCTCTCAATAGACAGATTTCAGCGTTTTTATCCAGCAGTTGACGTCACTGTGACCGTCCTCCTGTTTCATTAATGACCTGACCGGACCAGACCGGCAGCAGCAGCAGATGCAGCGTGCTCATGGCTCACCTATCAGAACTGCATGGCTAAACGACCACTGAGAAGAAATCAGTTCTCACAGCCTCAGTACGACCTTAGTTAGTTAGTTAAAAATGTAAAACTGGCCCGAAATCAGTTGATCAGCAGTCATCATTGATTGACAGCATTTCTCTTGTTGTGTTGACGAACTTGACCAACTACCTATCAGATCTGTAAATACGCTATATTTAACAGAGATGCGTCAAGCACTGGGACCAAGCGGAAAACGGCCGCTCAAACCGGAGCCCGTTTCCCTGAGTTTAGACCCGCCCACAAGCTCCTCAATTGGCTCTGCCATTTCTTGTGTGATTGGCTGTCCCCGCTGTCACTCCCACTGCATGAAAAGTGGGATTTCCGTCCCCGTAAACGCCCGAAAATCTCCCTAATTTTCGGCAGTTAACAACAATTTACAGCCTGCGAAGTTCGCGTTCGTCTGTGCCACATACTGACGGAAACGAACCATGACATATGTGGAGCTCGCGGAGGTGCGAACGGCTCCAATTAGCATATGACGGGCAGCGAAACCACACCTGTTGACTCGGTATTGGATGAAACCACTACGTTTAAACAAGAAAAATCACTCGTGATTGGTTGGCAAATCTGTCATTCTATTTATCACCGTGGGTCATATATATATATATATATATATATATATATATATATATATATATATATATATATATATATAAATTTAGTTATTTTTTCGGAGATTATATTTATATTTATATTAAATAATGATGATATCATTATTTATGATATCATCAAAGACAAGAAAGAGCTTTATTAGAACAAACACAGATACACCACAACTATGTACAAAGCATAATCTGCCCACACAACAACGGGAAGCTCACGAGAAGCCCAAAATCCTACAGCACCGTGACGTGTCTGTCTGCCGCCTCGGAGCTGTAGGTAACTGCCAGCCTTCTGTCTGAATTCGGTCCATTTTGCGGATGTCTGTGGTGGATCGCTCTGTACTTCGGAATCGCCTCTAATCTTGACTGCAGCGTGGCACAGTGCTCGGTGAACTCCCGGCTCCATCCAGACACCCCGCCGTCTCCCTCCTCAGACATCAGGTATATGGTGGCGGCGTGGCGCATTTCCAAAGCCCCACCTCATCCTCAGCTAGCACTCTGTCTCGCTTGCAGCAGCTGTAAAAACAACCAATAAAGACAATCAGTACTGCGCGATGCACTGCGTATGGACACATCACATCTTTTAATGCACCTGAAAAATAGTCACATTGGCCAAAAAACTGATCTAATCTAATAAATCTTACCCTCTTTGACTCCGAGCTGAACTCTTCACAGCTTCTGCCTGCGATGCAAGATCTGGTTGTTTGTACCTGAAGCTCCTGCGTATTGTCTCAGAATGTCTTACAGGCAACTGGAAAACAATTCAATGAGAGGGGTATGAATAAAAAAAAAAAAAAGTAAGTCACAGTAAAATTAAACAAGGACGGAGAAAACAGTAAAAGTTACTTGCACACGATGGCATCATTATCGGCATCATGTAAATCTGGACTTGCAGACATAGCTCCGAGCTAATAGGAGGTCACAGCCTCGTTATGATGCGAGGTTAGTCTGTGAAAACAAAATGCTCGCAGCGATAAATCTCCGTGTCCCTCTGCGGCAGCAAAGCGCCCTCCGTCGGCGACACTCTCCGTGGCAACCCGGCAAAGTTCCTCCTGTCAGCGCAGGCCTCCTCTCGACAATGGCCGTGCCGCTAGCCTAGCTCCTGCTAGCTAGCCTAGGTCCTGTTAGCTAGCTTAGCCGAACTTGCTTCGTGTCCAATAAAACAAACACTTCGACTGCAATGGAGAATCCAACTCACACACTCACACCACGTCATCCGATAACAGTTCACAGTCTGTTAGTGATAAAACACGACACTGACGGACACAGTCCACTGTTAACTGCTCGACACCATTAACTCTCTGCTCCTTCTTCCTCGTCACTGATGCTCCGGTCAACCCGGAAGTGTAAAACTCTTAAAGGTCATGAACTCTCACACGTAATAAGAATTACTTGAACTTCTTTTAAACATTCAGAACCCATGACATTAGATTTTAAACTCACACATTTTAAACAGTAATTATTAATGCATCTTACTTATCTCAAAATATTTCATGCAAATTTTAACTTCTTAACAACTGGCATTTTATCTTTAACTTGGTCCCAGGAGAGAAAAAAT
This sequence comes from Diplodus puntazzo, assembly GCA_963678695.2. NCBI lineage: Eukaryota > Metazoa > Chordata > Actinopteri > Spariformes > Sparidae > Diplodus > Diplodus puntazzo. Next base: position 35,895,105 of record OZ023157.1, on the reverse strand, counting down.
AAAATAAATAATTTTGTGTATCTTTTTTACACAACATTGACCATTGCTAATGACATACACAGTAATTAATCTAGCATACTTATATTAAATGGATCGATTCAAGCTAAAACTCAAGAGTCTATATTAGGCTATACTGAGCCTGATCTATTTATACCAGAAATTTTCTTAATGCCTTTTAGAAAATTTTTACCTGAGGTAAAACTCCCCCTGCTACCCTGATTTGCATTTGTATAGCTCACAACATTTTCATTTGTATGTTAAAGCCTCCCCTAGAATCAGGGGGAGTTGGTAATTTTCATTGTGTAATTTACCATTAAGACTATAACAAATCTTAATAATCTGCTTGTATGATGGATTTCTTGTCATAACAGGGTTAATGCTGAAGTTTGTTACTAAGGGTGACACGGAGCCAGCGCCCAGCATGTCACCAGGGCCATCAAGCACCATGTCAACAGGTACAAATGCAGCAGCACCCAGCATATCACCAGGGCCATCAAGCAACACCTTTTCAGCTACAGATGCTACTATCACTACTCCAAGTGCACAACCAATTGATCCTGCTCCGTGGCCAGCACACCTATCAGATGTTGATCGGGTTGAATTTGTGCGCCGAGGGCCTTTTAAGGTTGTGTCAGACTTCAATTCCATTGTTGAAAGAGGCTGTTCATTTGATTTGTTCCTATTAATAAAGGTTGTAAACCTAAATGGCATTTTGTGATACAGTAATTTTGTAATTGGGGGGGCCTCAAAATAAAATTCTGCTTAGGGCCCCAATTCGGCCAGGGGCGGCCCTGCTTCAAATCCACACACTGGGATAACCGACTTGCCCCCTCCAGCAACATTAGTGAGCAAGTGGACACTGTGTCTTCATACATCTCCTTTTGTCTGGATAACATCATTCCCACCAAAACAGTAATGATCTTCCCAAACAAAAATCCTGGATAATCAAAGAACTCAAAGTAATTCTCAATAAAAAGAAAAGAGTATGAGTCTGGCACTGAAGCTGAAAAAAAGGAGGTAAACAAAGAGATGAAATGCAGAATAAAAAAGTGCCAAGCTGAAGTATAAGAACAAGGTGGAGGAAAATGTCATACAAGGAAACATCCGCTCAGCTTGGCAGGGGATTAAGAACATGGCTGCTGCGAACACTGCTCCCTCCACCCACAGGACAATCCAGGCGGCTGGCAGCAGCCCAGCATCCCTTCCCAATGACCTCAACTCCTTCTCTTCAAGATTCGAGACAGACAACAGACAACCACCCGGCTAGTAGCATTCTCCTCCCTCAAGCCTGCAGCACGGAGGAGGTGGTGTGAGCCCTCAGGAGGACCAAGGAGAACACAGCACCTGGCTCAGACAACATCAGTAGCCTTGTCCTGTGGAGTTGTGCAGAGCAGCTGGAGGTGTGTGTTTAAGCTCCTGTTTCAATGATCCATGGACAGTGGCACACAGTGGGAGCACTCCACAATGGACTCCATCCCGAAGAAGAGCTCAGTCTGACCTCTGAACGATGTCAAGCCTGTGGCTCTTAACTCTCTTGTGATGAAGGCTATGCAGAGAGTCATAAAGAGATATATCATCCCAGTAACTGACCCACTGATGGACCCTCTATAGTTTGCGTACCATGCAGGCAGAGGGGTTGATGATGCCAGAGCAATCATCATGGACACAGTACGCAAACACCTGGAACACCCCAACACCACAGCCAGGCTACTAGCAAAGAGATTTATTTTGCAGTGGTGATCCCCGTAGGAGTAAACCAGGCTGGCAGGCAGGCAGGTGGGCAGGGTTTGCTGAGCTGAAGGTTTCTGCAGGAGCCAATAAAAGACACAGGCATTAGCGCAAAGGCAAATACACTTAAACACAAAATACTAGTATCAAGAAAACACTAAAGAGCGCCACTGCATAGCCACCATACAAGACGTAACAATCTGGTGCTCAAGTAGTGGAGAGAAAACCTGGACTCCATTCATAACAGAACTCAAACTTAATCTGGACTTTGCCTGTTAGCGAATTCCACCACCGTAACATCGACTATATCTCCACTCTCCTTTTAACTTAGTATTTCTTCTTCTTTTTCTTCTTCTTCTTCTTCTTTTTATTATTATTGTTGTTATTATTATTATCATCATCTCTTCTATTTCCCTTCCTTCTCGCTCTAATGTCAATTTCTGAACCAAGAGAGGGTGACAATTCTACCAATGTTATCAGTTTACATAGGTTGATTTGATTTTTTTATTTTTTTTTTAATTATTTAGTTATTATTATTATTATTATTATTATTATTATTATTATTATTATTATCACTATTACTATTATTATTATTATTATTATTATTATTATTATTTTTCTCTCTCTCTTTCTCATACAGTATTACTATTATTATTATTATTGCTATTTTTTGTTATTCATTTATTTATATATTTATTCATTTATTTATTCTTCTTGTCCTACTCTACTACTTACTTATTTAGCTACTTAATCTCCCTTCTGTTTTAAAACATTAATAGAATCACTGGCGCATCCTGACTCTTAATATCATTTAATAAGGCATAAATTGGTAGTTGCTACTATTGCTATTATGATTATCATTATTAATGATGTTATCATTATTGGTGTTATTAGTGTTAAAAGTAGTAGTATTACTGTTGTTGTTGTTTTTATTATTATTCCTATTACTATCATTATTATTACTATTATTATCACTACGACTATGTTTTTATAAGTATGATTATCACCATTGTGGAATTGAATTTGAAATGAATTATTTCGACCCACTATCGGAAAACATACACATCAACACAGACACCTTCAACGCCAAGACATAAATTGAACGTACTAAAAGAACACATCCATTCACAAATCTCAATCTCAAATCACACCATCTATCAACCCATTTACCCTCCCTTTTTTTTTTTTTTTTAAATTATTATTATTATTTTCTTTATTTATTCATATATTTATGTATGTGTGTGTGGGTGTATGTATGTGTATATATATGTATATATATTTCTATTATTATTCCTAACGGAGCTGCGTTACATTGGACTCATAGGACTTGGGGGCCTGGGGAATCTGGCGGTCTGGTGACAGAGGACCTGGTCCCTTTGTAACCCCTTCCTGGATGCGGGATAATGCTCCTCGGACCCAGATGAGCGGCCCTCTCCCGGTGGGGTGGGGACTGCTATTTGGGGAATCTGACCTGCAATGGGCCAGCAACCTCCCTATGGGTCTGGTTGCGGCCCGAAGCAGAGGAAAGCAAGTAAAAAAAAATAAAAAAAATAAATAAAAAAAAAGGGGAGGGGAAAGGGGGAGAGGGGAGAGGGAAGGGAAAAAGGAAAAAAAATAGATAAGTAGATAGGCATATGTACACATATATGTGTACAGGTGTACATGGAGCCCCCCACTGACCCAGCTATCCTGATCCACCCAGGCACCCCTCCCGTCCATGGGGACCAGTTGGAGATGCCACCCAACAGCCCATTATTATTTATTTACTTATTTATTTAATTTTTTTACTATTATCATTACTAAATGTATGTGTATGTATGTATATTTACACATAGATGTGTATATGTATATATATATATATATAATATATATATATATATATATATATGTATATATATATATATATATATATATATATATATATATATATATATATATATATGTATATATATTCTTTTTTTTCTTTTGTTGTCTACGTGTCTGGTTTTGTCCATACTGTCTTAAACATTGTCTGGCTATGTTGCTCACTCTTACTGTCCTATGTCATATGTGTTGTCTGTCAATCACTGAACTTGCACAATAAAAAAAAAAAGTAGTGGAGAGACCTGGGTAATATATCCGGATGGTAATGAGTTGATCAGAGACAGGTACACCACTCTGCTGCTACTGCTGCTGCCATGCCTATACAACACACAAACACAGGGGAAACAGCAGGTCAGGGAGAAAGGAGGGGGGAAAAGCAGAGAGGGAGAACAGTACACAGAAAACAGAAAAACAACCTGACTTACACAGTAACAGCATGACAGATGACATGAAGTGGAACTCAATTGAAACCATGTTAACCATAATATTCATCCAACTTTACTTCCGTACTTTTCGTAATTTAATTCCATGGGATGAAAGTTATGGGAAACTTGTTTTAATTTTTTTTTCAATTGATTTTTGGGCCAAAGTCATTTAAGCCCATTATGAGCATCTTTGTTTGACCTAAGTGTCTTTTTGCACATGTAACCACACCCACTTACACTTATATGTAACTGACCGTTTCAAGCAACCCTTCAACTCTGTACTGTGTGAAGAATGGCAAACGTGAGGCTTGTGTGTCGTTTTGTGCTGCAGTTTATTATCTGGACAGGAACAAAATATGTACTGGTCAGTCATACAGTTGGCCCGGTAAGGTATCCCACACACAGCACACTTTTTAAAAAAAGCTAATTATTTCAGCATAGAGGCTAACTAGCTAACTCGGGATAATGCATTAGGCGGTTAAACAAACATTTCCACAGTTAAAAGAACAGCGATCCACTCAGAACACCTATCATAAACATTTCCATAACCCATAGTGCATGTCTACCAGTGTTGGGGAAGCTACTTTGCGAGCGTAGCTTGTAAAACTACATGTAGTTCAGCCTGGCAGTAGTTTGAACAAACTACATTTCTACCCCTGGACAGATGTAGTTTGTAAAACTACTGCTAAAAAAAGTAGTTTTAGCAACTACTTATATTCATTATACTCATTTAACTCAGCGTTGAATAAATCAACATATATATGAAACAAAATATAATAGCCTACAAAAAATCACATGCCAGCAGAAATTTGCCTCTCAGCTCAAGTTTTATTTTTTAAAGAACAAAAGCTGACATTTTTGGTCAACATCACAGGAACTTCAGAGGCACTAACACTTAGGCACTAGAACTAGATGCCAGGGCAGAATCGCTTGTTGACACAACACATGAGCAGTCTCTCAAAGTTTTTATCAGACAGCCGGTTCCGTTTGGCACTAAAAACATCTTTACCAACACTAAAAAGCTGCTCACATGCTGCACGGGCTGGGACACCAGTGTTGAACTTCACAAAAACTTTGGACATTTTGAAAGCATTTTGTGGGGACTGATCTGGTGATTTCTTTGAAGTCGAAATTTTTGTTGTTTTCGGCTTGCAGAGCTCACATGTGAACATGTAGGTCGTGTCTGTAGATGCATCTATATCCAAAATATACATGCTCAAATATGGCCATGGCTGGGCTGACACGTTCGGGGGCGCATCGGGGGTAGCGGGAGACTTGTCCATGACGAGCTTGTGCTATATGAGCACTTCTTCCTTGGCACAAAGACCCACCCACTATGTGAAGCATTTGAGTGCTGCCAGGGCATGCCAATCAGAGGAAGTGTTGGCTTAGCATGTCATGACATGTTTCATGCCTTTTCTCAAAGAAAATAAAATAACATTTTTATACTATATAGGTCTTTTTTTTATATATGTCTACATATATAAACTGGTCCTCCCTGAGCCTACCAACTCCCAGAATGAGGAAAACAAACAATTCTTGCATGGTCTCTGCAGCCCACCCACTGGTAAAATGGCACTCCTACAGGCTGTTCAGATTTAGCTCCTGTTGTTACATAACGAAAGGAGATATTTTTACAGGCCAGCCTCCTCTGCGCGATGAAAGGAGATATCCGAGATGGGGGCTTACATCCCCGAGGTGAAGTTCGGTGTGTCCAGCGAAAAGCTAGCAGTGTTTCGCAATGCCGTCACTCAGAGTTAGACACGCAAATTGCTCTGTTGTTGGTTGTAAAAATCCCCATCAGTGCCTATATTCTGTCCCAGCTACAGAAGAACAGAAGAGAGAGTGGTTGCGCTTCATTGTTAACGTCATCATGCTGGCTACGCTTCCTGTTAGTTTGTATGTGTGTGCTAACCACTTCAAATCGGACTGCTTCAGTAACGAGGGTCAGTACAAAGCTAGCATTGCCTCGACACTGACCCTCGTAAAAAGATCAGTCCCAACCTTACTGGACCCAGCAACTGTACCCGAGCCACAGGTAAGTGTCGCCACGTTTTGATAGTATTTGCAGTTGCCTATGTGTATGGTGTAGTCAGCTTGAAATTGTAGTTGGCTCCACTTCGTTCCAGTATGCAATGGCATTTGAAGCAAGTTTAATGTTAATAATATTACGAGGGAGCTTGGTTGTCACAGTAAAAAGTCTGGAAACGTGCAGACTGGAGACAGACACTGTGCGAACAGTGTCTAAGAGTTTGGAGACTGTGTTGGAGACAAACACAGCTTTAGCTAGCTGTTAGCCATTAGCTACAAGGTAGTAACTGTATCAACACATATGAACAATCTAAGTAATATATTCAGACACACTAACCATTCTGAAATGTCCTGCTGCAGCCACAGAGTCTGTACTTCTTCAGGGGCCTCTCCTTCTGGGTCCAATTCTGGGTCAAACTGGTATGGTTGAAAAACAGTATCTCAGCGAGCCATAGCGATACATCCACCGTAAACATTAGCACATGCTACTGCCAGCATAAGAGGCATCCTCTCCCTGAGAGGGGCGTGCAGCAGGTAAGGCAGGCATTGACAGACGGAGCTCATTAACATTTAAAGGTGCAGGCACAGAAACAGCCTGCTCTCAGTAGAGCTCACTTGAGCGACTTTTAGACAGCTGAAATTCAGGACCATTGATGGGTTTGGGGCAATACATTTAAAATACAGTGTTGTTGGACCTCTGACAGTTGTGTGACATTGATGAAAAACAGTATAATATGGGACCTTTAAAGCTGCAGTCTGAAGTTCTGAGAAAAAAGTGGACTTAGCCAGAAAATTTGAATGATACAGCTCCCAGGTCCCTCCTTCTTCCTCTGTGCTGCGCGGCAGCCCTGCCTTCAAAGACCCTCCACACAGAGGAGCCTGCTGTGCACAAGCAGGCTTGTAACAACAGTAACAAAGGACGCCAAATAACCAAGATGTTGCACTCAATATAACAACAACATAAGCCCTGACTGTTGTATTACTGATCAATACAACCTACAATTTATCAATACAATCAATTACAATGACAAGTGCCTGATGGCAAGACACTGTTATACCCAAGTAACAAACAATATTCCTTACATCGAGGTAGACAGAGTTACCAGCTAATCATTACCCGGTGCAACATTTTTGCCATGCTGCCTTTCTGAAGCATGAGTAACGTTATGTCTCTAAACCAATTCAACCACTTCAGAGCATCCTGAACACAAACTAACATTATACCTGCCTGGTCACTTTTGCTAACCAGTAGCCATAAAGACAAAGCTAAGCACTGGAGTTAGCATATAAGCTAACAAGCTAGATTTACCAACAAGCTAAGTAGCCTGACTGCAACATTGGCGATATGCGCTATTGCGAGTATTACTGTAACCGCTGCCATCTTAGCCTTGTGGTTAAATAATGGAATAAACATATATCAAGGGGTCCTTACTTGTCCAGCAGAAAAGTGTTTAACTCTGCGTGGCTCTTGAGTCCTTACAAATCCTGCAGCTCCCTCCACCGATATTTATCCTAGATTCCTCTCTGGGTCAGTCCAATTCTTTCTGTTTACACTGCTTTTCTTTGTTCGTCCATCCATCCATCTGTAGGAGACAATACCTTGATAGTAATGTGATAATTAATGACTGGTAATTAATTATACCTTATATTTCATATGTTATACGGGGCACCACCCTTTTATTGATTTTATCTGGACAATGAAAGGGTCATTATTCAGAACCAACCATACGATTGGAATATCAATTTAATCAGTCTGTTAAATTTCAAATTTATATTTGATCTCCTGTTCTGAAGCAGTGAATTCTTTCCACGATCCCATCGATTTCCCACTTCAAATTAAACGTGCACAAACAACGACATAAGATTAAATATGTTTATTAACTAAATAAATGCAGATTAAATGACATGAGATAATAATAATAAAACAGGTGACAAAGTAACAGGAAAATATGAGGATTGTGAATGAATTATTGAATAGATGGATTCCTGACAATGGTGGATTTGAAGCTTTCACAAACACCAACTCTGATTGCATTCAGGCGTGACTCTTGTAGTGTGTGGAGTTTTCAGCCTACTTTGTTGAAGAGTAGATTTCCCCCACTCGGATTTTATCAGTCAGCTCCGTCTCAGCTCGGATGCAGATGTAGAGGCGGTGTAGCCACTGGATGATGACAAGGCGGCTTTCCCGATGACGTCGTTTTACCGGCACAGCGGGGATTCCGTCTGAAGGCTCCGGATTTGTCGGCTTCAGAACCACCGGAACTCGATGCCGTCTCAGGTCGAGCGTCCTATGCTCAGCATGTGTCTCGCTTGAGATCGTTGGAGGCAATACGGGCGAAGTTGGCTGACAATTCTTTCGACTGCAGGTTATCTTTCTTCACGGTTTCTTGAGCAGCTAAACTGCACCGACTTTGTAGTGGTTAAGCACTTATCAGAGTCTCGGAAGAATTGGTGATGCGGTCGCTCCGAATATATATTAACTTGACTTCTTGCGCACAATAACTGGGAAAGAAACGCCGGCCGGACGAACTTTACCTATTATTAAGTACAAGAAACCAAAAATGACTTATTCGGCTTGAATACGATACATTAACGATATAAAATAATACAAAAAGAATAAATTTCGTTCTTGCTTGGATTTCAAAAGAAGATCTTTTCAAAATAAAAGCGCGTCTCACTTCAAGAGCAGTCTTTAAGTGTCTCAGATCTCCGGAGATTTCTAAGTCTTGGAGCTTCAAAAATCTAGCAAAGTACAAAAGTAAATGGAAAAATAGAGAAGTTACGCGCAAAAAGAAAAAGGAGCGAAGAAAAATATTAGAGCAGAAAAACACACAGAGAGGACTTAAAAGTTTAAGAGTAAGAGAGTGATCAGCAGGCTGCATGAGCCTTTTAAGATGTTTAAACCAAGGGCGGAACCGTCAGTCAGGTCACTTCCTTCGGTGACGTCACAGCTCATGTTACCGACTTCTTACTTGTTAAATCAAACTAAGGGTTTGGTAAGTGTTCGAAATCGGCGTGACTATATGCGGAAATCCACCATGGTCTCACATTAACATTCGTTATAAGAATGTACAATATACAGAAACACAATTGAAATTGCCTAATATGCAAAAGAGAAATGATTGGTTATACTACAACACAAACACAGGCACCCGCGTTTCAGAGGCACTGATGGCTTAAACATATTTCATACATTGACAACTTATATCACAAAGGCCTGTATTAAGGTAAAAAGAAAGTCTAAATACTTAGAATAGATCACATTCCGTTAGTATTGGCCTTTGAAGATTGTACCAAAACTTACCAGGAGGTGGCACTGTGGCTCCATCAGGAACTCAGACATTAAAATTTAACAATTGGGGTTAGAGTTAGAATCACATCTAGAAAATAAGAAACATATCAAAGTGTAGGTCTGTTCCTGCTGTTGAAGAATATATTATGGAAGAAAGAGTGAGGCTAAAGCTTAGCATGTTTTCGGGTTAGGACAAAATCAGGACTCTCTCTCCACTTTCCTGTTGGTATAGAAATATTTACGGCCAGCTTTTATGGCCTCTGATTTCACAGTGCCAGGGGGAAGTCATACGCTGATAGTTATCCTTAATACATAGCTCTGATCGCCTGACAGGAAGTCCGGTAAAAACATATTTAGTTCACAGATAGGCTTTTGTTCAAAAGCCCCCTAGTTGTAATGTAAGAGGTGATTGAAAGTCATGGGTTTGAGAGTTAATAAAAGGGGGAAGGAGGCACACTGCTGGGTTGAGTGTCGTAACGTATGGGACGACATCTTAATGATACATTCAAAGAGTGGGCCCAACCATTTGGTGACAAGCTGGTTAAAACAAACAATCAAACCTGATGTTGTCCAGTGACTGAATTGACTTTGAATTGTAAACAGTCCGTGTGAAGAAAAGGCAGGTACTGATATAGCCAGATGTTTAAGGAGGCCTCTCCAAGCCTTATTGTCCAGAGCCTTTACAACAGGCTCTATTAAGGTCAGAGGATGGGGAGGGGTGACATAAGGGTCAGGCCTTCCCCGCGGAGGAGAAATCAGGAGGTTATCTGTTGGCTCTTCTCGAGAGCTCCGCAGACCGTTCTTCTCGCAGGCAAACATGTTTATTGCTATATCACATGCTGCTTTGTCAATAGTAAAGTGTCAAGAAGTAGGAGGGGAGGGGGATGAAAAGTCCCAGACCACTCCAACATGGCAGGGAGTAGAAGAGAGGGGAGATGGACACATGTATGTAACTCTCACCTCCTGTGGTGAGAGAAGGGCAAGACAATGGCTGGTTCCTACACATCCATCCATCTTCTTCCGTGTTATCCACCTGGCCCTGCTGCCAGGGCAGCTGCCTGAGCAGGGACACCTAGACTTCCCTCTCCCCGGACACTTCCTCCAGCTCTTCCAGGAGGATCCCAAGGCGTTCCCAGGCCAGCCGAGCGACATAGTCACTCCAGCGTGTCCTGGGTCTTACTCGGGGTCTCCTCTCGGCGGGACATGCCAGGAACACCTCCCGAGGGAGGCATCCCGGGGGCATCCGAAACAGATGCCCGAGCCACCTCAGCTGGCTCCTCCCGATTTGGAGGAGCAGCGGCTCTACTCCGAGCTCCTCCTGGGTGACAGGGCTCCTCACCCTCTAAGGGAGCACCCCGCCACCCTGTGGAGGAAACTCATTTCGACCGCTTGTATCCGGGATCTTATTCTTTCGGTCATGTCCCAAAGTTCCTGGCCATAGGTCAGGGTAGGAACGTAGATTGACCAGTAAATCGAGAGCTTTGCCTTTCGGCTCAGCTCTCTCTTCACCATGACAGACCAATACAACAACCGCATTACTGCGGCCACTGCACTGATCCACCTGTCAATCTCATGCTCCATCCTTCCCTCACTCGTGAACAAGACCCTAAGATATTTAAACTCCTCCACTTGAGGCAGGAGCTCTCCCCGAACCTTGAGGGAGCAAGCCACCTTTTTTCCGGCCGAGAACCATGGCCTCGGACTTGGAGGTGCCGAACCAGACCCCCTCCGGCCCTTGGCTGCGCCTAGAAATTCTGTCCATAAAAATAATGAACAGAACCGGTGACAAAGGGAAGCCCTGCCGGAGTCCAACATGCACTGGGAACAGGTCTGACTTACTGCCGGCAATGCGAACCAAGCTCCTGCTCTGTTCGTACAGGGACCGTACAGCCCTTAGTAGAGGGCCTCCGACCCCTCCCACAGAATGCCACGAGGGACACGGTCGAATGCTTTCTCCAAGTCCACAAAACACATGAACCCTCGAGCACCCTGCGGAGGGTATAGAACTGGTCCAGTGTTCCGCGGCCAGGACGAAAACCGCATTGTTCCTCCTGAATCCGAGGTTCGTCTATCGGCCGAATTCTCCTCTCCAGTACCCTGGAATAGACTTTCCCAGGGAGGCTGAGGAGTGTGATCCCCCGATAGTTGGAACACACCTTCCGGTCGCCGTTTTTGAATAGGGGGACCACCACCCCGGTCTGCCAGTCCAGAGGCACTGTCTCCAACTGCCACGCAATGCTGAAGAGACGTGTCAGCCAAGACAGCCCCACAACATCCAGAGACTTGAGGTACTCAGGGCGAATCTCATCCATCCCCGGTGCCTTGCCACTGAGGATCTTCCGGACTACCTCAGTGACTTCGGCTTGAGTGATGAATGAGCCAACCTCTGAGTCCCCAGCCTCTGCTTCCTCTATGGAAGGCATGTCAGTGGGATTGAGGAGATCCTCGAAGTATTCCTTCCACTCCCCGACAACATCCCCAGTCGAGGTCAACAGCTCCCCACCTCCACTGTAAACAGTGTTGGTGGAGGATTGCTTCCCCCTCCTGAGGCGCCGGATGGTTTGCCAGAATTTCTTCGAGGCCGACCGGTAGTCCTCCTCCGGAGACCTTGTGGCCACAGCTCTGGACAGCCACGTCAACAATGGAAGTGGAAAACATAGTCCATTCGGACTCAAAGTCCCCAGCCTCCTTCGGGATCTGGTCAAAGCACTCCCGGAGGTGGGAGTTGAAGACCTCCCTGACAGAGGGTTCTGCCAGACGTTCCCAGCAGACCCTCATAATACGTTTGGGTCTGCCAGGTCTGTCCAGCTTACTCCGGATCCAACTCACCACCAGGTGGTGATCAGTTGACAGCTCAGCCCCTCTCTTCACCCGAGTGTACAAGACATAGAGCCGGAGGTCAGAAGACGACTACAAAGTCGATCATTGACCTCCATCTTAGGGCATCCTGGTGCCAGGTGTCCATATGGACACCCTTATGCTTGAACACGGTGTTTGTTATCGACAAACTGTGACTAGCACAGAAGTCCAGTAACAAAACACCACCCAGGTTCAGATCGGGGAGGCCGTTCCATTCCAGTCACACCGCTTTTTTTTCGTCAGTCTTCTTGTTTCTTCTCTTTGACATGGGCAATGGTGGGGCATTTTTTTTGCTCAGTTGCTTCTCCATCCATTGTTTACAGTTTGGGCTTGAGCTTGAGCCTACACTACATTGCCAAAAATATTCACTCACCCATCCAAATAATTGAAATCAGGTGTTCCAATCACTTTTGTGAAAGAATGGGGCGCTTTCAGGAGCTCAGTGAATTCCAGCGTGGTACTGTGATAGGATGCCACCTGTGCAACAAGTCCAGTCGTAAAATTTCCTCGCTCCTAAATATTCCACAGTCAACTGTCAGTGGTATTATAACAAAGTGGAAGTGATTGGGAATGACAGCAACTCAGGTTGGCCACGTAAAATGACGGAGCGGGGTTAGCGGATGCTGAGGTTGCCGGGTTTCCATGGCTGAGCAGCTGCATCCACGTCATACATGAGCAAGTGCAATGCAAAGCATTGGATGCAGTGGTGTAAAGCATGCCACTGCTGGACTCTAGAGAAGTGGAGACGCATTCTCTGGAGTGACAAATCGTGCTTCACGATCTGGCAATCTGAAGGCAAAGTCTGGGTTTGGCGCTTGCCAGGAGAACGGTACTTGTCTCACTGCATTGTGCCAAGTGTAAAGTTTGGTGGATGGGGGATTATGGTGTGGGGTTGTTTTTCAGGAGCTGGGCTTGGCCCCTTAGTTCCAGTGAAAGGAACTCTGAATGCTTCAGCATACCAAGAGATGTTGGACAATTCCATGCTCCCAACTTTGTGGGAACAGTTTGGGGATGGCCCCTTCCTGTTACATGACTGTGCACCAGCGCGCAAAGCAAGGTCCATAAAGACATGGATGATAGAGTTTGGTGTGGATGAACTTGACTCGCCTGCCCAGAGTCCTGACCTCAACCCGATAGAACACCTTTGGGATAAATTAGAGCGGAGACTGAGAGCCAGGCCTTCACGTCCAACATCAGTGTGTGACCTCACAAATGCGCTTCTGGGAGAATGGTCAAAAATTCCCATAAACACACTCCTAAACCTTGTGGAAAGCCTTCTCAGAAGAGTTGAACCTGTTATAGCTGCAAAGGGTGGACCAACATCATATTAAACCCTATGGATTAAGAATGGGATGTCACTTAAATTCACATGTGAGTCAAGGCAGGTGAGCGAATACTTTTGGCAATTTCATGTATCTGAGCAGGTGAGAGCAGGTGCGGGGGAGGGGCACTGCCCAGTACACGCTAGGTGAGGGAGGGGAGCTGGCAGCAGCATATGCACGAGAATGATTGACACTTCTCAGACACTCCCCCTGGCTCTGATTGGTTGTATTGAGCCGGGAGTGGTGGATTCTTGCAAATCAGATTACAGCCACCGGATGGACCCACAGACAGATGGTTTTTACACAGCTGACCTGTATCTTAGTCTACTGTCACATCATAATGACAATTTTAGCAAATATAACAAAAATAGTTACAGAATACAGCTTTAATACACATTATTTGTATACCGCGCTACACTTGACAACTCACCTTGGGTTAGGGTTAGGGTCTCACATCAACTGGCAACGTTTCCGACTAGTGGCATTGGTTTACCACCGTAATTGAACCGTTATTTCCAAAAAATACATCCTGATCAAAATATGGTGATAATGGCAAGTAAATGACATACCTTGCAAACTCTGTTACACACAGTTAAGTAAATAAAGTGGTATTTCAGTGAAAAAAGTTTCCTACCAGGAAATGTGCAAAGTTGCATAGATATTATGGCAGTCATGTTTTCAATTGAGTTGTGCTTTATGGTCTGTGTAAATCATAGCAATGTCAATTATGGCATATCTCTGTGAAATATGCATCTTTTTACACCATATACAAAATTAAATAGTATATCACTAAAAACAGGTTTTTCAAGCAAGTTTCCCTCCAAGGAATATGTGAACTTTGATCATTCTTTTGGCACATATGGTTTCAATTGTTTTTCAATTCATTTTTGGCCCAAAGTCATTTAAGCCCACTTTGAGCATTTCTCTTTGAAATAAACACCCATATCGCAATGAATTGTGCATAATTAAATCACTGAATTCTGGTGATTCTGCTCCCAAAGCAGACTCTATGGAAGTCTGCAGTTAGTCCGCTTGAGAGCCCCTGTGATGGTAAATTGTGGGTTTGGACAGCGCTCAAGACTCGCAGACTCCCACGAAGGCACCCACACAGTCCCCGAGCCTGCAAGTGAGGTAAAGTCTGGACATTACGAGGCAGCCATGATGTCTGTCTAATAGGTAATGGTGTGACTGCCAGGCTTCTGGCCTCTAGATATCTCACATTACCAGTAATGGGAATAACAGCATTAAGATAAACGGCGTTACAAACGGCGCTACTTTTTTTCAGTAACGGGTAATCTAACTAATTACTGTTTCCATCGTTACAATGCCGTTACCGTTACTGACTATTAATTGTGGCGCATTACAAATTGAAGCTACACATTGAAGCTGCTGTCATCCGACTTGGCTCTCAGTCACCGGAGCAGCAGAGCTGTTTTATTTTTCTCCGGTGAGGGAGGAGGGGCGAGACAACTGCATAAGTGATGATGATTGGCTCTCTAAGGTAGAGTGAGAGTTCGTAAGCCAATCAGAGGCAGTGTTCGGTTTACACACACAAAGCCTCACACACACAAACTAGCAGAGGTAAGCTGCAGAAATGGCAAGTCCAGAGGGAAAGTTAACATTCTCAAAGTGGAAGTACAGACACTACTTTAATCTCCTTTGTCCACGTCCGTAGTAAGCAACTCTCATCCAATGAAGCGTCTCTCAACAGCACACGCTTCTACAACACTAGTGGCCAAAAACACAGTTGTTGACACTGTTGATTATGATAGCAGGCCAGGTGTGGCCAACGTGAGCTCCGCTAACAAAGAAGCTCACAGAGCCGTTCAAGCAGCTAAAGCTGGATTTTTCTGCTCCAGCTTAACAAAAACTTGTGACACAGATTGAACTGAATGCAATGATAGGCAGGTATGTTGTTGAGGTGCCGGTCCGCCATGCAGAAAGACAGTTTCTAAATACACAGATGCCAAGTACGCTAAAATGAATGCCAAGCTCAAAAGGGGGGAGAAAAAAAAGTAACACAATAGTTACTTTTCCTGGTAACTAACTACTTTTATAGTGTAGCAATTCCGTTACTAACTCAGTTACTTTTTGGGAGAAGTAACTAGTAACTTTAACTAATTACTTTTTAAAATTAACGTGCCAAACACTGCACATTGCACACTGGCTGGATTCAAATTTCCACCCTCTGAACTTGTGGAAGCCCTCCTGGACTTCAGTTGTATGTCCCCTGATGTGTTCACTGTTATCATGTCAAGTGAATGCGTGGAACTACAAGGCACTGATAGACAGCCGAAAGACTACAGTAATAAAATGTAGTTGCATAACCTCTACAGTCTATACTAAATATTTATGTATTACCATGTGGTTATATATGTGGTATTTTTAGCCTACACCATTCAAGTAACGTTGAAGTAATTGTTTAACCTATTCACAAAAAGCTCTACAATGTCCCCTCCATATTGCAGTGAATTATGAGTAATTAAATCGGTGAAGTCTGAAAACCATGCAGACTCTCTGGAAGTCTGCAGAAAGTCTGCTTAAGGACCATTGTGGACTGGATGAAATGTCTTCTGGCAAGACATCCCGTGGACGCACCCAGGGGAACACAAACTGGGTGCTGTTCAAGCAGGTCAGGAGGAGTAAAAAAGTAAGGGAAACACAAAGCTAAAACGATAGTTACAAACTGCATTCACACTATTGCTTGTAGAACAGCAGTTTACATGATTTCAGTTGAATGGCTTTGATGTGAAAGAATCCAGTCTGTCTTTGTTTTTGCATTTTATTAATTCATTCACACACACATAAAACAAAGACTGTGGAATATCATCACTGAGCCTGTTGGTACTGATGTGCAACCTCAGTAGTGTTTTTGGCAGTGAAATTCATCATCTACAAGTGGATTTAATTAACAGCAGTATCATCGTTCCAGGCAGCAAAAACATTTTTAATCATACAAAATACTTTGATGAATTCAGAAGCATTTAAAGAAACACATTATTGGTATACATTCACTTTATTGCTAAGTTTTCTGGAAGCAAGCATATTATTTGTCTCATTTGCATAGTTCAAGCAGTTTGTCTATTTAACCCCAAAGTAGCAATAGATACATGTGACCGTGAAATAAACAGGAACTCAAAACGAAAAAGATACATACACAATATATATATTGTATATTCTATATTTTCATCATCCTCAAATGCTACATCTAGTATTTTATGTGTATTTGTGTTATGTGTGTGTGTGTGTGTGTTTATAGGACACCACCTTTTGACTGTCTGTCCACTGAAGCAAAAAAAAATCTGACTCCTGCTTCTTCAAACAATCCCCAAGAGGAATAAATTAAAAAGTCTTCTTTGTAATTTTTGAGTAATTTTAAAAAGTAATTTTTAAATTAAAAATAATAATAATTTTAAAAATTGAACCTGTCAACTTGTCATAAAATGTTCACGCATCTACAAAACATGTATATTTTTTTATTCCCTTTAATGAAAAACAACAAGATATTGTTGACAATGTAAAAAATGGTTTGTTTTTGCTTAGTGAGAGATGTAACTGTTTGTATTGTTTCTGTATTGCCTCTGACTCGGAGTATGGACATAAAATAACATGACATGACATTGAGGTGTGCAAGGGAAAAAAGCACATAAATAACATATACAGGTGTGTGTTTGTGTGATTTCAGAATTCAAACCTAGAGGAAGTTGTAATGATGCAGAGGCATTGCTAAAACTGCAATCCTGTTAGAACAAGACATTATTTTGGAACAAGAACACACCTGAATTTTTGCTCATGTTTTTCATAATATCATAATGATATTTGTTTCTAATTTCAGTTATGGAAACTTATAAAATCCAGTCATAGTAACAACTAACCACACAGTCACATGCTCATTCTGTTCAATCAGTGGCTTAATGTTGAATAGTTATGGGCAGTGAATGTGAGCCTGGCAGCCCGCCAGGTCTATGTTGACTCCCCATCTAGCCTAAGCATGGAAGGATTTAAAAAAAAAAGAAAATACACAAACATATCCCAAAATGTTGTATTCAAAATTACTTCATAATATTTGGTTAATTTGTAACTTTTGGTGCAGTTGATTAATATTGGCCATTTGCACATAAAGCCACTGTGTAGATATGAAAAAACTGGCAATGCCACTAGGGCCATCAATCATTGCATCATTCATCATTTCCTCCAGATTCAAACTCTTTTCTAATTCAATTCATGCATATATCTATTCATGACAATATATAAAACACAGACATGTTTCAGACTTAATGGCACTGCATCATTAGCTAACACCTCTTTATACAGACAAGTGTTTTTCTTGCAGAGTTTAACTTCTTCTAAGGTCACTTTTATTGTCACTGTGCACATACAGATAGCTTTATAGGACTTTCCTGGTTAAATAAAGGTTACGTGAACTTTGATGACGTCCACCGAATTATATTCAGGAGCTGCACACAGTTTGTGATGGTGAGGCAGGGGCGCCGCCAGGGGGGAAAGGACGAGGGGCCCTTTGAGACATGGGTAACCTACACAAGGGCCCAACTAGATTTTTTTTTCATGGGGCCCAAAATCCCTGGCGGCGCCCCTGTGGTGAGGGGATGGTGTCTCTTCAGGATGCAACACTGTCCCATATGAATTACATTCATATGCATGCATTCTGGATTAGAGATACTCAATGCCAACATTCCTTGCCAAAAAAGTTCAGTGATAGTGTGGAGTTTATGGTGTTGGATGCCTGTATAACTGTTGGCCTTCAAAATAAATTTCTGTCTTAACATAAAGCTCCTATTTGTAGGATAGATGATTTTTGAGTCTCACTCCCAACTCATCCAATACTAATGCCATTATTCCCAACTCGTCAAATACTGTCACTTTAGGTTGATGATCGACCCAACCTATCAACCCAAAGATTAAATATTTTACTACAAACTATGCAGTATAAACTGCAATGCTAAAGTATGTCCTCTGATCTTTTTATATCAGATATACCATACTAAATGATTTTTGCAAATGTAATTTAATA
Organism: Diplodus puntazzo; assembly: GCA_963678695.2. NCBI lineage: Eukaryota > Metazoa > Chordata > Actinopteri > Spariformes > Sparidae > Diplodus > Diplodus puntazzo. The sequence continues at coordinate 35,876,553 of OZ023157.1, read as the reverse complement.
CTTAAGTGGCTTAAGTTAATCAGTTAAATACTCTACATGTCCCGTGTATATATTCTATCCTTTTGATTTGTCACACAGCTGTACAACAGTCAACTAGTTGAACTATTAATTACTTAATGCTAACTTTCTTAGCTGTTTTGGCCTTTTCATTTGCAATCGCTATCTTAATCTAGGAGCTCTTGGCTCACAACAAAGATCTACAAACAACTACAAAAAGCAGCAGGCTAAGAAACCAAGTAGATGACATGTTCTGTCTGTCTGCTGAGCATTGCCTTGGATCTATGTCAGTACTATGGACAGTGTTGCACACTCACACCTATGCACGCACATCTTAAACACAAACGGGCACTTACTTGTGAGGTTTGCAATGATAATTTGCCAAAATATTTAGACAGTGAAAAGCAAAACTTCAATTAATAAAATTAAGCCCTGCATGCATGAGAGAACTCCTCACAAGATGTTGAGGCATCAGAGCAGATTTTTTTTTTCTAAAATTGATGCAATATACTTCTGTAGCTATCCGAGTCTTTCATAATGTTTAAAAATAGGCATGTTGCTAAATCCATCCAGAAATGTGGGCTTTTCTTTTCTTTCTCATCTCCACCCCAGCATACAAACTGTGTGTAAAAAAACAAATTCACTGTATACATATCCGGAGAATGTTCCTAAAACAAGAATTCTGAATATTGTTGTATGCCCGCAGACTGTTGTGGATTTGTATGGGTTGTGCAGACTGATACTATGAGCCCCATTTAAACGATCTATGGTGTTTCCAGACCTGGGGCACTGATATTTAAACGTCACACCTCATTTTTACTGAGGGCCCGGAATGTAGTCCTGAGTTGGTGGAACCTCTGCCTCTGACATCTACCAATCATCAGTCCCATTATTACTCCATTTGACTGCATATCAGCGTTTAAATAAAATATAAATGACCATCATCATTAATAGCCAATGGGAGGCTGATGCAATAAATTAAGAGAGACCCATGTAAGCAGATTAACTTAACTGTGTCAATAGGCTTGGTCAGAATCTAATGTTAACAAACGTTTTGTATTCTGGAATTCAAAATCTTGTCTTTGACCTATTCCTTACTCTCATTGTTAGATTTATTTTTGCCTTAAACTTATCGTCTGCTGTTTATATGAAACAGCTGTTGTAAAAGATGAAATACACACAGTTTCCCTTCGCATAATTCACTGCTGGTGTTATGCTCTTAATTATAAATGGGAAAAACAAGAAATTTCCTATCTCTGGTTTGAACCAAGCATGTAGGTTTGGTGTTGATATCGGTGATCATTATGCCTTTACAAGCTTCAGTAATGTATTTATCATCTCATCATGTTAACATTCACATTTATGTAAAAATTTGCCTGTGCAACATCTGACAGACTTTTGATAGAGCATGTTACAAATTTAGGCTACTGTGACTGACTGAATCAATATGAGACAGATAGTATTTATCCCCAGGTGCACGGAACAGCTTTGGCGCGAATAAGTTCAACCAGGATATAGCTAGCTACCACAGCAAGCCCACATTCATGAGCCAGCCTATCATGTGTTAGCAAGAAAATGCAATGCCAATCATATTAGCGATATTGGTTTAGGGAGGTGGGACTAGTAGAGAACAAGATCTGTTAACCTTTTGCGTACCAAATCATTGCAGAGGACAATTTATTCCTCACTGGATATTGGTCGGGACATTTTGACTTATTGACTTCAAACTTGGTAGCTTTAAGTTTTGCCATGTTTGATGTTGTTTTACAGTTTATTTTGCTTGTAAGCCAGATGACCTAAACTGAATTTTGACCCCCCCAAATATACTGTCTTTCCTGGCCAATGAAGACTGCTCTTTGATGCAGAAGAAAGTATGGCCAAGGACAGGGGTCAGCAACCTAAACGATCAAAAGAGCCATTTTTGCCCCCGTCCCTCGCCAAAAAGATCTGTCTGGAGCCACATAACGTATTTGTGTCTTGTAATGAAGGTAATGCAGCCTAGAAAGTCTAAATTAGCCTATCAAGATTATTAATAAGCCTAAACGGGCATTAATCTATATTTTCACATGATGTGGCAACTCTGCAGTGGACTACCTATGCTTACAGTATAAGGTACTTGAACTATGCATTTCCATTTCAATAATGCCATCTGTTGGTGCATTTATGAAACAAAAGAAATAGCCTACAATACAAAGAAATAAAGTAGCACTACAGAACTATATATGCAGACCTACTCCTTGTTTGCGAAAATTTACAAAAAAGTAGCCTAATTAGACAATAAATAAAACACATGGCAGCATGCGAAATTTAAAAAAACAGTAAAAGTAAAAAACAAAAACAAGAAACACAGGATAGTTAAAATTTTGTTTTAGTCCATTTCAGTGTGAGTAAATCATTATTTTTTTTATTCTCAGCCAAAAACAGCAATAAACCCTTGAGTTTCTCAACTCAACTCTCAACTCAGGATCAATCAATGAATCACAACTTGATAGAACAGATACAATTTTGTGTGAGGGCTACGTATTTTTACTTTTGGAGAATGCAAGAATTACTGTAGGCCTAAAATGATGATGTTGATGATGATGATGATGATGCAAGTGGTGTCCACTTTTTTTTCTGTTTGTTTTTTCTGTTTTTTTAATACTGAGCGTTAATCGCGTGTTAAAAAAAATTAACTGCGTTAAGAGGACGTTGCGTTAACGCGTTAACTTTGACAGCCCTAATATATATATATATATATATATATATATATATATATATATATATATATATATATATATATATATATATATATATAATATATATATCATATCATCATCATCATCAATCATCATTTATATATATATGTATATATATATATATATATATATATATATATATATATATATATATATATATATATATATATCACATATATATATACACATATATAACTCATTTACATGTAAAATGTCTAAGCCACAGGGAGCCACTGCAGAGGGGCTCAAGAGCCGCAGTTTGCAGACCCTTGGCCTAGGACAATCCTTACAGACATTAAATTTGACCCAATCAAATGTATGGAATGTTTTTGATTGCATATGAGTGTAACTGACAGCAGACATGATGAAAGTATGGGAGTAGTGTAGAAGATGGAGGTCTGGGTGAACAGGCATCACAGTGAGTTCAGAAGAAGAGTCCTTACCATTTACAAAATTGAGAGGCTTCACTTTCGTCATTTGTCCAAGTGCCAATGTGGAGAAACACCCTTCATCTGCCAATGAGCCCCACTCCCCCCTGTGGCACAAGCCATTGGTGGTTTTTCAAGGCTTATACGGAGATCATCTGATAATGAATACCCCCCTTTTGCTTTAAATGTCCAGAGGTATTCAAGTCTTTCCATAGATTTGTGAGGCTCTGTCCAGTAGTTGACCTCAAAGACCTTCATCTGGCGTCATCCCAAACTCTTTCTCTTAATTTTTCTCTGCAGTTTTGTCTTGTTTGTCTTCAGCATATGCCTCTCATATGCAGTGTTCCCTTGTAAACTAATCAACCTCAAACCCTGATTCACTGACATGACAAGTTTAAAACATTATTGTACTTCATCAGTAATCTCTACTTTGTTGATGTGTCCTGAGTTTTATATATATCTATATATCTATATATATATATCTATATATATCTATATATATATATATATATATATATATATATATATATATATATATATATATATAGAGAAATATATATATATATATATATATATATATATATATATATATATATATATATATATAGAAATATATATAAATATAATATATATATATATATATATATATATATATATATATATATATATATATATATATATATATATATATAAGCTGGTTCGAGATCTTGAGCCTTTGTGCTGCATGGCACAAAATGGGAGGCATTTGTGATTTGAATGAATTAGAGTTTGGAAATGTGAGCTTGTAAGTCTTTATAACTTCCCTTCCATTCATCGACTGTTTTTGTTTTATAGTTTTGGTGCTAAAGAAAATAAAAAATAAGATGCTCCATCGAACCTCACTGCAGCTAGGGCTTGAGCTGCAGACAAAAGGAAGTAAAGAAAGACAGGGTAAGAGGGATACGAAGATCATTTCAGATTACCTGAGTATCATTGGCTACAGTATAACCCATTAGTGTTGATTATCATAGGAAATATGTGATGGTGATGATAAATATCATGATCGTGTCTTATAAAAATATGACATCTTTTATCACCACTATAGCAGGATGTTTTATACAGGCAGAAAAGATTGTTAAGGGATAGGTTCTGCTCTACTATCCTGTGTTACCCAACATATTCTAAGCTTCAATAGATGGTATACTGTCAGTGACCAAAAATTCTCAACTGAAAACTTAGTTGCTGTCTGTAGCTTTCAGTGAGGGGGTGCTTCGTTGTTATGTGAGATGGTTTCAAAAAAAGTTGGACCTTGTCTTGAATGAATTTTGAGAACAAAATACATTTATAAATAAATAAATACTATTATATTATATACACATATTATTTCCATTATTTATAATATATATATATATATATTTTATATTTATGAATACATATTTATTTATTTAAAAATATTAATTCAATATAATTAATTAATAATTTCAATAATGGTAGCAAAAAAAATTACCATGGTAATGGCGCCGCACATGGATGCAGTGGCCCCTCTAGGGATCAACAAAAGTTTTGGGTGTTCTACCTAAACCAGACGTTCAATTTGCAAAATTTAAAGCTGAGAGACTTTACTAAAAATCAGGGTGATGCAGGCTGCCAAAACTATGACGCTTGGCTGTGATTTGGACACATAATGCCAGCAAGGGATCTTATTGGAGCCAGCCAACCTTAAGTAGAGAAGGCGAAAGCAGTGCTTACGTAAACAAAAGAGAGGGAAGAGAGCCGGGATCTATGCTAGGTTAAAGGCTAACCCCTCCAGACCAGCAGTACCGTCGCTCCTACTCTCCAACATCCAACATGGCTCGGAAACATGGCTCCAGGACAATATCCCAGATGCGAGGGGATGTATCTACCTCCGGCAAAAGTCGAGGAGGGGGCCTGTGCATCTATATCAACAGAGACTGGTGTGTAAACGCCAGGTTAGCCACTAAACACTGCTCTCAGCTGGCTGAGATCCTCATCATGAAATGCCAGCCATTCTATCTGCCAAAGGAATTTCATCATAGTGATTTTAGCCATTGTTTTCATAGCTCCTAGTGCAAATGCTAAAGCTATGGCACTTGGAGGGCTACATGATGCCATCAGTGAGCTCCTGACTAAACACCCGGACACCTGTGTAGTGGTGGCAGAGGATTTCAACCATACCAGTTTAAAGGCTGTTTTCCCCAAGTTCGAGCAAGTTCTCGACTTTAAAACCAGAAGAGAGAACATGCTCAAAAAAACTCTTTTTGAGCGGTGTTTGAACACACGTCAAACCACACATCCCAGTCAGCCTCCCTGCATCATATGACCCACACCAGTTTGATTATCGCCCTAACCACTCTACAGAGGATGCAATATCCACCACTTTGCACTCAGTCCTCACTCATCTGGACCAGAAAGACACTTACATCGATTTCATCTCAGCATTTACCATCATCCCCCAGAGACTAATGGAGAAGCTCCTCCTACTATGCCTGAACACTGCTACATGTCTCTGGATCCGGGACTTTCTGACGGAAGTAACTACTCCAACTCCATCACGCTGAGCACTGGATCTCTGCAAGGCTGTGTACTCAGTCCATTGTTGTTTACACTGCTAACACACAACTGTGCATCCAGACACAAGGGAAACCAGATCATCAAGTTCGCAGATGATACCACAGTGGTGGGACTCATTCATAAAAATGAGGAATCTATGTACAGAGAAGAAGTTAAACACCTAGAGGGTTGGTGCAGAGAAAATAATCTGGTGCTCAATGCGGACAAAACGAAGGAGACAATTATCGACTTCCAGAGGTCACAGCCTGAGCACGCTCCACTCAGCATCAGTGGCCGTACATCAGGGACACCTCCCACCCTCTCCACATATTCTTTGAACTGCTGCCATCAGGAAAACGGTTCCGGAGTCAAAAAGGCCGAACAAACAGACTCATTTACAGCTTCCTTCCACAAGCGGATAGATTGCTGAACTGCTGATCTGGAGTATGCGCACTGCTGCACTGAATGATCCTTCATCACAGTTTTAGTCTTATTTAGATACCGTGTGTGTTTATTGTGTTTGTGTTATTGACCCCAGGGAAACGCAATCTCATTTTTGCTGCACTACTTTTGTTGGTACAGCTAAATAACTATAAAGCTTCAATTGATTGATTGATTGATTGATTGATTGAAAGACAAAATCAAAGACAAACATTTATTTTCTCCTGAATTTGGCTGTCGGAAATGATAATTTTACCAATGTAGTCTATGTCTGTTTCATTATTTTGTTTGTTTGTTATGTTTGAGGGTGATATGGAGCACTTTTACCAACATGTATCATCAGACTCTTAAACCTATAAACATGAGCATTGCTATTTAAAACCTATATCAGTCAAAAACATTGTACCATATTATAAACCTCAGCAGACGAAAAGCAGTCACACAGAGTGAAATGACAAAAGGGTCTGAACAGGATAGCAGACAAAGGCTGGTGTGCAGTGACTTACCTTGTCTGACTCACACCTTCATGATGTGGGTGGGGTTGGGGAAGTCAGCAGAGCAATGGGGAGGTGCAAGGCTGGTCAGGGAGGTGGGGGGACTGGAGGTGCACTGGACTGAAATAAAATGGAGGGAGGCAGGAATAATATAAAAATAGAAAGAAAAACAAGCCAAGAACCATAAAAGAGAGAAGTCCAGCAGACTGCCTATTTTTCACGTCTGTGTCAAATTCCACAGATAGGTACATTGAAACTTGTAATAAAAAATTGTGTGATATTACTATAAAGGTGTAAATATGACTATAAACAGATCCTTTTCACTGGTATTTTTAATAGAACTGCACGCGTCAGGATGAGAAAAATAGACAACAAGGCGAATATCTAGGTGAACTACCGCTGGAAGAACATGACAAAAGGCTTAGGGTGTCAAGCTGGTCTTCAAATTTCCCAGATCCCATTTGATCAAGCATCTGTGGGACCAAGTCTGATCCATGAAGGCCCTGGTTCAAAACCCACAGGATCCGCCACCAGTGCCCTTAGTGCCAGACAAAGCAGGACACCTCAAGAAGTACTATGTTCATGCCTCAATGGTTCAAAAGCCAAGTTCAATCAAATGCTCAGGAATGGCCTGAGGAATATGACAAAAAGCTAAAGTCTGATAAACTGTGGACCGGACTTTAGCTTTTTGTCTCGTTCCTCGGGCCATTCCTGAGCAGTTTATGTGGTGTGTCATTGTCCTGTTGGGCAGACTACTGCCATTGAGGAGTGCCATTGCTATGGTGTAAAGTAGCATCCACATGAATGCTAGGGCCCAAGGTTTTGCAGCAGGACATTGCCAATTAACAAGATGGTCAGTGTATACTAGGAGTGCAGAAATGTGTATGAGGTTGTTTGTGGCTTGTCCTATGCTATACGATCACAGCGTGCAGTTAGCGGAAGAGTTGTGCTGAAAGTGTCATTGGCGACCATGTGTAGAGGACTCCTCACCAGAGAGAAGGCGGCTGCGACGAGAGGCCTCAGCAGCCAGAGCACAGGATATCTCTATACGCTTTTCCTGCTCCTGCAACTGCTGCTGGGAACTGATTGGAGTTCCACCTTCCACTGGGCCATCCAGAGGAACAATGTTCTGTAAACTGACAGTGGTAGAAAAATCAGATGCAAAGACAAAGAAAAAACAAGAGGGTTGTGGTTTTATTAGGCAGCATCTGACAAATGTAAGGCATTCTGCATATCTATGTCAGTAATATGTATACCTTTATAATTGTGTCTGATCTTAACTATACACCTGATAAATAATAATGAGGAAAGTGAGCCACCTGAGTGGCGACCTGAGAATGAGAAAAATCAAATATGTTTCTTCAGAATTGCTTCAAGAGTTTGCCTACATAAGTTCATACGTTCGTATATGTCAAATATACTTTGCACCTGCTAATATATCCATATCCATATCAAAGGTTCACATACACTTGTAAGGAACATCTATATCATGGCATTCTTGAGTTCCAATGATTTCTAAAATTGTAATTTTTCTGTGATGGAATGAGTGGACAACATACTACTTTCAAATATTTGGTTAAGTGTCCATTTTTAATTCAATAAATGGTTTTGATAGCCAAGCTTCAGCTAGTCCTCTGGCTGAATTTTAAGTTTAACTAAATGTGTTGGCTTCCTGGCACAGACTTGTTTCTTCAGCATAGTCCACATGTTTTTGATGGGGTTCAAGTCAGGACTTTGGGAAGATTCCAAAACCTTCATTCTAGCCTGATTTAGCCATTCCTTCACTACCTTTGTGTGTTAGGGATCATTGTCCTGTTGGAACACCCAACTGCAGCCCAGACCCATCTTCTGGCTGATGATTTTAAGTTTTCCTGAAGAATTTGAAGACAATCCTCCTTCTTAAGTATTCCATTTACTTCCATTAGACCATCAGATCCACTGGCAGCAAAACAATCCCACAGCATAATATTACCACCACTATGATTGACGTGGTATTCTTGACGTTAGAAGCCTCACCTTCATGCTTCCAAACATTTTGCTGGTCATTGTGGCCAAAAAACAAAACATTTCTTCCAGAAGGTTTTTTCTTTGTCCATGTGATCAGCAGCAAACTTCAGTCGAACTTTAAGGTGCTGTGTCTGGAGCAAGGGTTTCTTTCTTGCACGGTAGCCTCTCAGCCCATATTGATGCAAAACACGCTTGATTGTGGAGACTGATACCTGTCTACAAGCAGCTTCTAATTTATTGCTGACTTGCCTTTTAGTGGTATTTGGTTGACTCTTGACCATCCTGACCAATTTTCTTTCAACAGCAGGTAAAAGTTTGTGTTTTCTTCCTGATTGTGGCAGTGAGTCTGGTGGGTATATTAAGCAAGCCTGATTTAAATGGGCCCAGAAAACTCATCAGCTGTTATCAATCCTAATCACTCAGAAGAAGTTAAGAGGCCATGCTACAAAGCAAATTTGATTTAAACAACTCTCTATAACAACCAAAATGGTCTTGCTGAATGTGGGCCCGCCCAAGTAAAGTGCATTTGTCGGAAAAATCAAACTTTGCCTTCAAGTGAGTGAGAATGTATGGTTCATAAAGTTTTTAAAACATACATATAGACAGCAAATACAACTGAATAATAAAGCTATGTCTGAATCAAAACCCACTTTGATTTGGCAATGAGGGTTTTGATCCGCTCCAGTTTCTTCTGCTTCTCCTTCTGTTCCTCAGGGCTCAGAGGAGTGTCATCCCCCAAATCCAGGTAACACTCTGGGACCACAACCTTGTCAGGAGCCATCAGCTACAAGAGACATGATACAAACATCATGAATTGACATCCATTCAGCTTTTATACAGACAAAAAACACTGATATCCCAATATAATATGCCTTCTTTGGTATCCAAATGGTGATCCTTTTTAAGAATGGTATTCATAAGTGCCTTATGTGCAGGGGTGGAAGTAATGAATTACACAAACTTTATAGTAGCAGTTTTATATTTTCATGTACTTGGTAAGTGTATATTTAGGCTTTTCTTCACATTTCTTTTTGGAAATGGGTATTAAAAACACAAAATTCGTTGTTTGATTTTCAACATAAAATGCAAATATTAAAATTGAAATACAACGACATGGCATTTTTCTAATTCCTGGTCAAAATGGAAGATCTAATTAAAAAAAAATGTTTTTCATTTTCTATTTCGTAAAATAACAAATAAATCCAGTAGAAAACAGAAATATTGTCAGAATGGATGTGGTCATTAAACCCTTGAGTTCTCTTTGCATTTTGAATATGGAAATGCTCTTACTTTCACCATTAAACATACCTGTGAGTTCTACTGTTGATTTTTTACAATTTGATTTTGGCCATTATTGGTTTTACCTGATCAAGATCATTCAAGATTATTTTCCAACCATATTTCTCTCTCGAAGGTGAAAGTTCACCACTATCTTAACCCAATTTTAATAGTTTCAGCAATCTCCTTAGTTGTTTTCTTTGCTTGATGCAAGCCAATAATTTGACCCTTCTGAAATAGAATATTTTCCATGACCACAGGATATGTCTTTGGAGATTGTTGTTAACGAAATGAGAAGCTACTCACTGCATCAGCAAGGGTTAGTTACCTTGTTGCCAGCAGAAACATATTCTTCACTGCAGTAATTTTCCAATGGAAGGCTCTTACATATTTGCCTTTTTAAATCCTGGTGGTGACTTTTTTTTGGGCAGCCATTGTATAATTTTTCGACATGGCAATACAAGTCCTGTCATCCACAGACATGTCACTGCTGTCAACTAGGAACTAATTTTCACAAACTGGTGGCCACTTGATGCATGCCTATGTGTGGTATTACATTACTGGTGCCTGGAGCAGCCAAAGATGACTAAAGATTTGCAATAAAATTGGCAATTACCTTTGATATATTGCACATCGTGACTCAATAATAAGATAAGATAAGATAAACAGTATGTAAGTGACATGACTGTACAGAGACAGTACAGTGTTATTTAAGACAGTAATACGCAAAACACAGTTGAGGATTCAAAAATTTCAGCTAATCTCCTATGGATTTTTTATGATGGTTGAAACACTAGCAAATTGTGTTTTTGGTGGATGACAGGCTTTGCCATGTGTAAAATCATATAAGAATAGGGTTCCAAAGACATTTTAGCCTAGGCTGAAACAACATTGTATGGCACATGTAATTGTACAACATGTACTTCATGTTGTGGTTTTGTCTTGTAAATGACAAAATGACAAAAAAAAAAACCTGCTCTGCAATTTCTGTTTTTCTGACACCCGAAACCAGCAGAATGATTTGTGATTCCTTTCAGAATTTTCTGACCAACATCTTGACAGAAGGCATTTTAAGTTCAAACAAGAATATTCTAGACTGGCACTTGTGGTGCCATTGCTTTTCATTGTAAGGTGTATGAGAAAAGCCATGTCTTTTCCATGACAAAGTCAGTATGTCACCATCCCTGTCGTTTACATGACATTAGAACAAATCAGACAATTGTGTTAGTCCGACTTAAACCAGACATTTACAGTCCATGTAAACATGACATTTCGGCTGAAATTGTACTAAATCGAATTTCTCAAAGTCGGACTAACAGACCCAGAAAATGGGGTTAGCTTCGTCTGACCTGAACTGGCCTCGCCGTTCTGCGACCACAGATGCACCACAGTCCCCACACTGGGCGTTGACCAGGAAGTCATCCACAGCATAAATCCATAACAGAACATTTTTGGACTGACGATAAGACAGAGCTTCTGTTGTCTCACCATTCACTATGCAGTGTGTTTGCCACTTCTTAACTTGTTTGGTATGTGATGTAATATGTCAACTGGATGAGGGTCCAGTAGCAACTAGTGGAAACACTGGATATCGCCACCTACCGTGGTGGAGTCAGACATACTTATGTTATGGACATACTGTCAATAAATCTATTCTCCCCTAGTGCTCATATACTGGGACAATGGCAGTAGTCCAATTTAAAGGCCCAATCGAGCAGACGAGATGCAAGTTAAACAGGAAAAACAGACACTGATGCTATGGAATGTTTTACAAGCAAAGAAACATTTTAATGTGTTGTATTTAATACTGAATTTACAAGAAGGCACCAATGATTCAGAATTACGTGTAGACGTTTCACAAATTGTTTTTTTCACAGATTAAGTTCTTGTCAGGCGGCAACTCTTAAAATCACACGATTTGTAAGGGAGTCTGGAATATTGCCATTATTAGTGACTTCATTACGTAGTCCAAGTCCCACTTCTTGCAACAATTGTGGCAAAAAGATCACAACATCAGTAATTGAATTTAAATAAACCTATGAAATGGTGTGATGGCTCACATCCTGTAGAGAGTCTTAGGTGGTCATTGTCTCTGTCACTCCGAAAGAATATCAGAATCAGAATCAGGATCAGAAATCTTTTAATGTCCTGCAGACGTGGAAATTTGTTTGTCCCAGCAGTGACAGAATATTACAAGAACAAAAACCAATAAATAAATAATATAGTACAATATAAATATAAACAATATAATTAAAAAGGGAAGAAATAGAATAGACGTATATACATATTTACATGATATAGTGCAAAATTAACAGCACATTTTTATACACAGATTTTAAATACAAATAATAAATATGGGTGTTAAAGAAATTGACCAGATGCAACCAGTGCAAAAATAGAAACGACTTTTGTACAGACTTATCGCACAGTGCAGAGTACAGGGTGAGGTCTATAGGGAGCAGTGCTGGTTGTACAGTCTGACAGCAGCAGGAAGAAAGGACCTGTGATACCTCTCCTTCACACACTTAGGGCCCTATTTTGACGATCTGAAACGCAAGTCTCAAGCGCAAAGCGCAAGTAGCTTTGTGGGCGGATCTCAGGCGCTGTTGCTATTATGCCGGCGGGATAAATGACTCTTGCGCCCAGCGCAAATATAAAATGGGTTGGTCTGAAGTAGCTACATTAGTCATAGGTGTGGTTTGGGTGTAACGTGCAGTAAACCAATCAGAGCGTCATCTCACATTCCCTTTAAGAGCAGGCGCGCTTGTTCCATGGCGGATTGCTATTATAACGGCGCATTTGCCAGGCGCACACCAGGAGCAGTTCACAGCCAAGGAGACCAACGTTCTCGTCAGGGCTGTAAAAGACCGAGAAGTGGCCTTGTATGGGGATTGGAGAAATCCATCCAAAGTAGCTTTGGTTAAACGGGCATGGAAGGAAATTGCCATAATTTTTTCTAAGCCTGGCATCCCCATGACATCGCACCTCGGGAGCAGTGCGCACGGGCCGAGCAGTGCGCAAGGGCCAGCTGATGACGGAGCAGCGCAAACACCAAGGTGCAGAGGATCCAGACCCACTACACGCCGTGGCAGCATTGTCAGACCGGACCGCACTGCCCGGGATGCGGCAAGGTATTAATGCCCGTCTTGACCGGGTGGCGATGTTGCTGCTGCCTCTCAGGCGCATCGCCTCAAGTCTCCAAACGCACCACCTGCTCCTGTTGTGCACCTTACTCCTCCTCCCCCAACTCCATCTCCATTCACCTGCTCCACTCATTGCCACTCCAGGACCCTCACAGCTACGGCGGGCGCGTCACATGTCAGAGGGAAAAATAATTAGTTCTTCTGTTTAAATCTTTTCAACTTTTTTTGTATGGTTTGCAAAAACGGGAACTGCTTCCTTGTAGATGAGAGAAGCAAAGTGTATGCATGTTGAGCACACGCTACATTATGGCCAAGCATGCGCCCTTAAAATAGCATCTGAATAAGCGCCACTGACTTTAGACCAGGTTTTTCCTGGTCTGTGGCGCAAGTGTTTTCTGAAACGGCAAAATAGCACCAGTGAACGTTTGCGCCGGAACACGCCTCCTCTTTTTGCTGAAACTCCCCCGGAGCGCAAAGTCATTCCCTAATTTAAGGACTCGCGTCTGTGGAGGGAAAACTCCAATGTGCGCCGAGTGCAAAATAAGAATTACACAAGCGCCAGTTTACAAAGTCACTTGCGCCGAGTGCAAGATAGAGCCCTTAGAGTGTATCAGTCTGTTGCTGAAGGAGTACTCGGTCAATAGGGCATCCCAGGATGGAGCTGGCCTTCTTGATAAGATTATCAAGTATCCTCCTGTCTGCTGTTGTGATGCTGCTGCTCTAGCAGACTGCTCCAAAGAAAATGGCTGATGCCACCACAGAGTCATAGCAAGAAGTCAGAAGTGCCCCTTGCACCCCAAAGGACCTGAGCTTCCTTCCTCAGCAGATAGAGTCTGCTGTGACCTTTCTTGTATGTAGCTGCGGTGTGATCAGTCCAGTCCAGTTTATTGTTCATGTTAACTCCCAGGTACTTGTAAGATGTCACCATCTCAATGTCCGTTCCCTGGATGTTCACCTGAGTGCAGGGTTGTCTCTGCTTGCGGAAATCCACCACCAGCTCTTTGGTCTTCCCGGCATTGAGCTCAAGGTGGTTCCGCTGGCATCAGTCTACAAAGTCCTTAATGAGCTCTCTGTAGGCTCTGTCTCCGTCCCTGATGAGGCCGACGATAGCAGAGTCATCAGAGAACTTTTGTAGATGGCAGTGGAAGGAATGGTGGTAGAAGTCTGTGGTGTACAGGGTGAACAGGAAAGGAGCCAGGACTGTTCCCTGTGGGGCCCCTGTACTGCAGATTATTGTGTCCGACACATAGTCCTGAGTCCTCACATACTGTGGCCGGTTAGTGAGGTAATCGAGGATCCAGAATGTGAGTTGTTGGTTCACTCCTGCGAGCCCCAGCTTGTCCCCAAAAATTGCAGGCTGTATGGTGCTAAAAGCACTGGAGAAATCAAAGAACATGATCCTCACAGTGCTTCCAGGCTTCTCCAGGTGAGACTATGATCTGTCCAGGAGGAAGATGATGGCATCGTCCACTCCGATGCTAAGTTGATAGGCAAACTGGAGTGGGTCCATAAAAGGACCTTCCAGAGGGCGGAGATGGACAAGGACTAGTCGCTCCAGGGTCTTCATCTGGTGTGAAGTAAGAGCAACTGATCTGTAGCTGTTAAAGTCTATTGGGTGATGGATCTTTGGTACTGGTACCATGCAGGAGAGACGAGAGGGATAGAGTGGAGCAGGGGGGCTGAGTGTCGGATGGGGGGGTGACCGTGGCTCAGTTGGTAGAGCGGGTCGGCCTATGTTCGGAGGGTCTGCGGTTCGATCCCCGCCCTGCCAGTTGGGTCATGGTTGTTGTGTCCTTGGGCGAGACACTTCACCCACCTTGCCTCGTGTGAATGTGTGTGACTGCTGTATGTTTGTGGTGGTGGTCGGTGCCATTGGCGCTGAATGTGCAGCCACACTCCAGTCAGTCTGCCCCAGGGCAGCTGTGGCTACTATCGTAGTTCACCACCACCGGTATGACTCTGTGCGAATGAATAGAACCTGGAACCCTGTGAGGCGCTTTGAGTACTCAGAAAAGCACCATACAAATCCAATCCATTATTATTATTATTAATTGTCAGGGGGGCAATGTGTTGAGCCTGCAACATTAAAGCTGTGGAAAGGGAGGTAGAGGTGAGAATGGGTGGGGGGCAGCAGAGATGGGTGTCTGGTCAAACCTATTGAAGAATAGGTTCATGTCGTTCACCCACGTCACCCTTGCAGCCTGGGAGTCTGGAGTCCTCTGTCCTGAGATTGTTTCAAGGCTTTTCCAGACTCTACTGACATTTCTCTGCTGCAGCTGGTTCTCCATCTTCCTCCTGTAGCTGTCCTTCCCCTCTCAGATCTTCCTCCTCAGCTCCTTCTGCACAGCCTTCAGTTCCTCCTTGTTTCCTGACCTAAAGGCCCTCTTTTTCTCCTTAAGTAGGGCCTTTATGTTAGGATTAATCCAAGGTTTGCTGTTTGAAAAACACCGTACAGTCCTGGTGGGTATAGTGTTATCAACACAGAAGTTAATGTAGTCCGTTATGCAGCCTGTTAAATTGTAGATGTCCTCCCCATGAGAAACACACAGTTCTTCCCACACAGTTGAGTGAAAGCAGTCCCTCAGAGCCTCTTCAGACTCCTCAGTCCATGCTTTAACATAGTTCTTTTGGAAAACATTTAATTTTAAGCTATTCATATCGCTAATGTAAAGAATACTCATTACATTGAGACATTCATTATTGGTGTTAAAAATAATCATTTTTGTTAATTTTATATCCCACAAATGTGTGATTTTACTGCTTTCATGGGAGCTCAGACCACACCTTATCGGGGCTCAGCTCCCATTGGCTCCCATATATCTTGCACCCTGTTTCAGAGCCTCAGATGGAATAAGTAAAAGATTGAATGAGGGACCAATGCATCAGCTGGATGATCTCACCTCTTTGCTGATATCAAGGTCATAGTGTTCTGGTTCAACTTGCAACCGTCTCAGGCGGGCAATTTCTTCCCGAGGTGATTCTTGCCCCTGGCCTCGAACTGCAGCCTCCAAGTGTTTGATGTCAATCTCATGGGCTGTCAGCCGCCTACGGATCTATGCACACACACAGATATATGCATGAAAAAGCAGATACAATCTGATAATCCACAAGCTTTAAAGCTGGTCCCTGACTTTAGCGAATCAATTACCTTTCTATTGACAAGGATATAAGCTGGCCAAGGCTTTCTAATCAGGTCACCAGGTAAATATAAAACTAGTGCTGTGTCAGTCAAACTGGCTTGGCTTCAAGTGGTTTTGTATTAAAAAAAACATTCAGAATTAACTTGGTCAAATGTTTTAATTAGGGCTGTCAAAGTTAACGCGTTAATAACGCGTTAACACAACGTCCTCTTAACGCCGTTCATTTTTTTAACGTGCGATTAACGCTCAGTATATTTAAAAAAAAAAAAAAAAAAAAAACGCGCATTGTATGATTTACGGCCGTCGACGGCACCCGTAGTCTTGATACAGAGGGTGGCAGAAGAATAAGAAAGGGAATCAGAAGAAGAAGAAGAAGGGTTGGCGGTTCGTTAACGACACGGCAGACAGCTGAAAAGCAGCCCTCGCTGCAAACTCCTCATCTCTGCTGGCACTTACGTTGGCGGACATTTGTTTCTCCATCGCCCTGATCATTTTGCGGGACACTCTCTTGTGTTGTGCCCGTTTGCTGATAACTCATCCCCGCATGTTTATCTCAGGCTCCTCGTTAGCCTTCTTCCTCCCTCCAGCAGGCAGCCTGGCCCTGCTGCTGTGCTCCTCGGACAGACGCTGAAGCTCCGTTTCTCTCACTCTCTTGGGGTCAACAGAGAAACGTCTAGCGGCTGCTTCTCCCGAGTTTTCCTCTGAATATATCACAACAGAAAGTTTGAATTTCAAGTCATACTTTTTATTTTTTTGCTGCACCGGAGCCATGGCGATCATCAGTGTGATACTGACTGACAGAAAGCAGCACACTGCGTGAAAAAGGCGAAGAAGAAAAACGTGCAGTGTCAGTAGACACCACTTGCAAGCCAAACACACGGCAGATGCAGAGAGCCTGACGCCCCCCCTCGCCAAAAGCAGACAACCCTGGATTTATTTCCTGCATGATTTGAAGTGTTGAATAAACATTTTCATAATGCAAGCATATTAGCCCTTTCTTATGTTGTTAAAAGTATTAAGAACATGAAAAAATACATTAAGGTACATTTTGAACAGAAAAAAATGTGCCAAAAAAATTGCGATTAATTTGCGATTAATCGCGAGTTAACTATGGACAAAATGCGATTAATCGCGATTAAAAAAATTGATCGTTTGACAGCCCTAGTTTTAATACCTTATATCTTTCTACATCTGAGTGGTTTGTGTTTGCTTTGTAAAGATTGATGTATGGACAGCAATCTAAACTAGAAAAACTTGTTGGTACCATGCTATATCATGTCTTGCACATGCTCAAGGAGAACTTGTGTACCGAGTTCCATCTTCATGTGTTACAAAGATACAGTGACAGTTTATTAATGGCAACAAAGGGGTGTTGTTTGCACTATGCTTTGACATGTAGCACAAATGTTAATAGAAAGCTCTTGCGCAAAGGTTCAAGACACTAGTAGTATAGTTGAGTATGAGAACATTCAACCCACTGACTCAGGAGTGCCACCTACTCTGAGTCCCCACCCACATGATGAGATTAAGAGACCATATTTTTTTTCTGTCTCACTCTCAAACGCACAGAGAAACACACATTACAATCCTCCTGGCCACTGTGCCAGATTGCAATGTTTATGTGCATGTCAGTACGTGTGAAAAAGTTAAATAAAAGTCCCGATGGATAAGGGATGTGGAATGTTTTTTTAACAAGTTTAGATGTTGCATAGCTTTATTGTGATAGGATAAGATAGTTTGAAAGGAAATGGGTGGGGATGAAACAAGGTGGATCCAAACCCTTGCAGACAATAGTGAGGACACGGCTGTTGTATTTGAGGGACATACTCTTTCAATTGAACTACTGTTGCACTCCAGAAATGTTGTGTATTTTAACATGTAGTGTCTATCAACAGAGAAACTGACACAGTTTCATAGTTTTTCAGGTGGTAAACCTGTGACCTGTACTCTCAGTACTTGACTAGTAACAATCATATTTGAAAAAATAAACAATTAGACATTGCTATAGGTGTACTCAATCATCCAATAAACCAAGTGTATGCATGTGTGAAGTTTGGATATGTTTCTTAAAGTGAGGAGATGGGACCCTGGGCCACATGCTTTATCCACTTTGACACAGTTTAGTAGTAGTTAAAGTAGTTTAGCAGTAGTAGCAGTAGTTGTTGCAGTAATAGCACCAGTAGTAGCAGGGTTGTGAAATATTTTAACATATCTAAACCCTGAGGTGTCTGTCAATAGAGAATTACACAGTTTCCTTAAGGAAAACCCTAACAGCAAAATCAACCATGTAATCAACCTCATGTATGTATGAAAGCCCTGAGGTCTCAAGTGAGAATGGTATTTTTCTGGTGCTTCATTTTCTTAGTACTAAAAAGATGTTTTTTGTATGTTAGCAGGTTTTGTGACTTGAGTTTCTTTTGATGAGGAATATGTCATACTAGCGCCAATCTGACTTCAGTGTCACGGGTGGAATACTGTGTATTATCAGCCTTCTCATCAATGGATGTCTACAGTGAACAGTGAATGACAGCCACAACAGATAGGAAGACAAAGAAAGTGCATTTTTCTGGCACAGGAAACAAGTTTTGCTCAAGGTTTTAAGAAGAGGATTTAAGGCTCATTTTTCAAAGTGTTTCTCTCTGTGATACTCATTTTGACCACAATACAAACCACCACAAAAACACAGACACAACCAGAACATATTTTATTTGAGTTTACCATGATAAAATCTCTGTCAGAACAGCACAGCAGAGTGTCCCCCTCCAATCCCTATGGCGCGTCCGTTCTAGCATCAACCTTTTGACTGTGTTCATAGATGAAGAAAATGTTTAGCACTCAGCTTGCTGTATGTTCGTGTGCTCTGATTAACACATGTATTAGAGTTCTCAACAGGTCGGGCTGGCCCGACAAACCCGACCGGACCCGCAGGTTCGGGCCGAAAAAATACGCAAATGAGTCGAGTCGGGCCGGGCCGGGCCGGGCCTCGGGCTTCCTTTTTTATAGAACACATCTCATAAAACACATTTCTTGCAGGTTGTAAATTATATAGGCTATTGTTTGTTGTGAATCATTGCTGTTCACGTGTGGTGAAGAGTAAGTCTGGCTGCCTGCTTCATGGGATGGGGCAGACGCAGAACTGATGCCGCTGCCTGACATATACTCGCGCCTGTAGCCTGGCTGGAGAAGATGGAATGGGCTAAAAGTAAATTTGCCACAGGAGAATTCACCCTTGCATTTCGAAGAGTGGGGAAATTGCCTGTTTCTGTCTCTCCGAATATATTTTCCCACTGGTCGAAGCGCGGTGTCTTCTTTGCAGCGGGAGCGGGTGCTGCTGCTGACGTTGACGCAGCACCTGTCTCCTGGCTCGCGTCACCTTTCCGTCTGCTGTCTGTCTGATCATGATAACAAGTGTGTGAGGAAAACAATGCAGGCACGCGGGGGGTCTGCTTCGGGCCCGGATAGGGCAGACAATTCATGCTGGTGTGTCGGGCTGCGTCGGGTTCAGGCTTAAAAACCCGTGGGCCGGAAAACAGGCCTGAAACAGTGTCTACTTACACTATATTGCCAAAAGTATTTGCTCACCTGCCTTGACTCACATATGAACTTAAATGACATCCCATTCTTAATCCGTAGGGTTTAATATGACGTCGGTCCACCCTTTGCAGCTATAACAGCTTCAACTCTTCTGGGAAGGCTTTCCACAAGGTTTAGGAGTGTGTTTATGGGAATTCTGACCATTCTTCCAGAAGATGCTGGACGGGAAGGCCTGGCTCTCAGAGTACGTTCACATGTACAAAAACAATCTTTTTTTCCTCCGTCTTCCTCGGCATCGTTTCAAGAATATTTGCGTCCATACGGATCCACTGTAAATGACCGAAAACACTGTAGTTCATACTCCAGGCCTATAGGTGGCACCTGAAATTCACCAAAAACAGAGAAGAAGAGGCGGAGCATGCGCATAAAGCTTGCGCTCTGTATACAAACAGACAGTAGATGGAGAAACCGAACACAACAAGAAGATGAAAATGGCTAGTGCAAAGGAAACCAGAATCGTTTGTCTGGACCGATAATGAGGTCGAAATGCTGCTGCGACTCACACTAAACTATTAGGTGAGTAAGCCTCAACCAATTCCATGAAGCTCTCTACGCACTGTTCTTGAGCTAATCTGAAGGCCGCATGAAGATTGGAGGTCTGTAGCGATT